>JBAKGM010057858.1:0-15374 GCA_037177215.1 Asparagus racemosus
CGGTTGGAACCGTCACAGAACCGTTCCCTAAGGAAGAAAAGGGAACGGTTTTAAACCGCACCCCAAGAACTGCCCCCATAGGCCCATTATGTGGTAGTGAAAAGTAGCCTTAAAAAACAATACCAAACTGACCTCGAGGCCCTTCTCTCTCTCTCCCCAAATATAAAACCGAGTGTTCAAAGCTATACGTTTGTGAGATATCTTACATAAGTGTAACAGATCTATAAAATTGAGCATCTGTATTTGTATGAGTCTAAACTAGACGTGAATAAAACTAGGGAGAGTTCAAATTCTCCTTTTGTTGTAAGTACTTTTTTATTTTTGTTGTTTAATTTTTTTATTGTAAACTACTGTATGTAATTATTATCCTAGAGAAATTACAAATGATCCCTTGGTTTAGTAATATTTATTATCCCTCAACCATTTTCTTAATACCTATCACCCGGATATAATGCTCTACAAATATAAATGCGAACAACCCTAGGATATCTAGATATCTCTACTTGAATCCTAAAAGAAGCCTAGAGGAAGTTCACAAAGCCCAAAAACTCAAAAGGAGTCGAGTCAACAAGTCAACAAAGCAGACAAAATCTGTTACAAACTAATCAATAAGCTAATCGATGTGTCAATCGACTAGCTAATCGATTAGTTTCTAACAAAATAGTTGATTTTGATTCTTAGAGCCTGAGTTTGATCCAAGAGCTGTTGTTGGTTGTTGTAGGTTATATAAATAGAGGAGAGAGTGAGGGTGAGGGATATGTAGAAGTTTATAAACTCTATTTTGGAGAGCAGAGCATTTAATTAAGTCTTCTAAATTGTAAAACTTTAGTTTTGTAATAAACTTCTCCTCTTTTTAATTTTCTTTTTTTTTCTCTTTTATTGATGAAGATTTGGTTCACAAGTGGTAGCTCCTTGCAATGTGAGTGTTTATCTTTACTATTTATTTCTTGTTTAAAATTGCTTATTTTAGAATTTAATTTCATACTTTTAATTCATGCTTTCTTTTATGCTTTGTAATTTAAGATTTTCTAACTTTTTATTCTTGCTTTCCAGGAGCAGTTTGAATAGCTAATTTTCCTCAGATATCTCGGATTAAATGAACCTAGTTTAATTTCTATTTGGTTTTGAACCGCTCTCTTTTTATGCTTAATTAATCATGCCTAGGATAATCAACTAACATTATAATTGGTAGAAAAAGACTTTGGTAGGCTATACTTATCTTAATGGTTTGATAGTTTATGCTTTTTTAATTCTAGAAATGTTATCTAGTTATCTATTTCTATTCATAAATGGTGGTATTGCTTGGATATGAATTTGATAGGTTATACTTGTTTTCAGATGCCTTGATAATCTAAGTCTAGGAAATCTAGTAATATGAGAATTAAAAGAGAGTGGTTCTTAAATCTAAAGAGGAATTAATTAGTGGATTTAATTTTAGGTTCCTAGGTTTATTAGTTGATTTTCTTCATCTCTTTTGTTTGCTTCTTCTCTTAGTTTTATTCTTTTCCTCTTGTTTTAGGTTTTTTTATTTTATTTGCATAAATCAATACCCAACTAACCTCTCTACACTCTCTCTTCTCTTTCATAATTCAAGAACCACTTTAGGACTTTCTTAGAACACACCTTCCTCGTGGAATCGACACTTGCATACTACACACACTAGTTGTGCACTTGCAACATTTTGTTTAGAACACATCAGTTGGCTTCCTTTAGGCTTCTTTTAGGATTCAAGTAGAGGTCTTTTGGGCTTCTTTAATCTTTTATCTAATAATTTATTTATTTCCTATAATTCATAAATCATTCAATATTAGCAAGTGTATTTATTCAATAAAATAGACAATGAGGGTATAAAAGTGCAATAAGATGTAGTGATCAAGTAGGAATGTCCCAATGTGATTTTGAGATTTTGTCCTAAGATTTATACTTGCTCAATTATGTATATATCTCTGTATTCTTCAGTCCTTGATATCATCTCATTTCTAAATCATTGATAAATACTCATGCTGAGCTTTCTTACATTTAATCTTATGTGTATTGTGAATTGTAATTTTTACTATATTGACCTTTGGATCCTATCCATTGCTAGTTCTTGCTATTATCCGCTATGACAGATTTAATTTGTTGTTTGTTCTGTTTCCTATCTTTTCCACAGGTGGTTGGTATCTTCTGAAGTAGAGAGCTGGTTGAGTTGAATATCCAGATATAATATGATGTTATTTTGATTTTAAAAATAATTTATTTTTTTCAAATATTTTTCTCACAAGATCCTAAAATATATAAAAATTTTCACAAATTTATAGTTCAAAAAATTAGGCATGCAAATTAGAGGCTTAAGTATATTATTTAGATTCGGTTGTCGTCCATGTGGTGTGTTGCTAGCCTAGTCATGCACTGTTTAGGTCTCGGGACATGACAAGTTTTAGTAGAATCAAAAAGTTAGGGTGTATGTGCAATAATGCCAAAAGTTCACGGGGTTTGTCGTAATTAAAAAGTTTGGGGGTCGGGGAGGGTTAGTGAAACTTGCCCAAAGTTGAGGAGATTTGCTAAAGTTAACTCTTTTAATTAACAAAGTATATCCCCTTGAACGTTCAGCATGCTGCACTATTGCCTCCCCCCCAGCCCGACCTCTACCCACGCTAACTATTTAATACGATCAAACTAGGTGAAGTTTAGCATTTTTGCCCCCTCAACTTTTTAATTTTGCCAAACTGCCACTAAATTGTAGCCGTTATTGCTCGCACACCACTTTGAAGTTAGTAATTATGCTAAACCCTTGACCTTTGGGCATTATTGCACTTAACCTCGTTAACTTTTTAATTCCTCTAACCCCCCGCTCCCTAGAATTGAGGAGTTATTGCACATAACCCTCGTGAACTTTTTAATTTTAGTAGAACCATCTTAATTTAAGACATTATTGTACTTTAGTGGAATAAAAAATATGGGGGTTTTATGCAGCAACCTGTGAAGTCTAAGGAGGTGTAGCAGAATAGATTTAGTTCAAGCGGGTTTAGTGCAATACATTTCAAGCTCATGGATTGGTTGTTTTAAAATTATCAAAGTATATATAAATCCACATGTGATAGCTAAAGGTTACAATTTACCTTTTAGGGGTTGTTTGATTGATTTCTCAGGAACTAACAACAACAACAACAACAACAAAAACAGAGAAATCTGATAAAGAAACCATCTAAAGAGGTTTTAAGATATTTTCTAAAAAAAACCCTTAAAATTGGTTTCGTAGGATTGGAGTCAAATCAACTAATAGAAGGGAGCCACCGCACCTTCCCTCTTGGTTTCTGTTATATCCTACAGATAACCTAAGTGTTGATTTTCTCTCTAGAGTCGACACGTGTCCCATGGTTAATAATCTTCAGTTCTG
Source organism: Asparagus racemosus (assembly GCA_037177215.1). Taxonomy (NCBI): domain Eukaryota; kingdom Viridiplantae; phylum Streptophyta; class Magnoliopsida; order Asparagales; family Asparagaceae; genus Asparagus; species Asparagus racemosus. The sequence continues at coordinate 3,380 of JBAKGM010057858.1, forward strand.
TCTCACCATAAGCAGGGACGACTCATGCAGCATGAGCGCAACTCTTCCAAGCAGAACCGAGATTGGATCGACACCTTGTGAGGCTGACTAGAAAGGCGGTACTTGTCGACCTACTCGCAAGATCTAGACGAGCACCCTCACTTAACCTACCATTCGAGTTGACCCCACCCCCTTCGGCAGCTAACATTCTTGTTGGCTAACAACTTACGAGGTTGACTCGAAAGGTGATACTTCTTGGCCCCCAGTAAGGTGAGTCAGAATAGAGTTTCCTCGGGTCCTCTGCCAAATAGTAAGATTGTCATCACATTGAATGCATGAACAAAGTCATCATGGCTCCAGCCCCAAAAGTCTTTATGACTCATTGGACCTCATCAGCACTGTGCTTTCCCCATCACCATCACATTAAACACAAGGATGACTCACCCCCCTGTAGTTGACACCTATAAAGCAAATGTTGACTAAGCCGCCAGCTCGGACTCGGCAGAAGTTACTTATCTTCCCGTATATAACTACTATAAAAGGAAGGTGTTGCATGCTTCTTAGGGGTAAGAGAATTCTGCCCTAGAAAATTCTAAAACCTACTCATCTTCTCCACTAAAGATTTATACTAACTTGACCGTCCGAGGAACCGCCAGAGAACCCAACTCCGACCTCTTATTCTCATGTGCACGATGAGACTATCGGCTCAAGAACAAGTCATCTGAAGAAGTTTGAGAACCCCAATACCCCTCAGAATCCATAAATAAAATCCCTGTTAGATAACTTACATCAACAGTTTGGCGCCCACCGTGGGGCCTTTCATCCTTCTTCATACAAGATGTCTGATTATGATCACCCCCGTTGATCCCTCCACCCGTTCACTGAAGAGCTGCATATAGCCTATGTCACACAGGCCCAGTTTGAAGAATCTGCTCAAATGATTTCTCAATCTTTCCAACAATAGTTTGTTGCCTTCACCAATGAGCTCTTCGGCCGGATTCGTCCCCATTTACCTTCATCATCTTTTACTCCTCCTTCGCCTCCAACGGGTCGGCCAACCGTCCCTCCTCCTCCTCCTGAGCATGCTGCTCAGGCCAGACATCAAGCCCTAGAGGACTATGTTGAGTATATATCTTCCCCCTCCCTCACCAACAGACTCGCTTCGCAGCTCCTCCTCGGTAGCATCAGCAGTACTTGGAAGCGACAGGTGAAAGCCCTAACTTAGGTCATACTGGCTAAGAGCACACCGTTCAGATGGCATCACGCGGTCCCCAACCTCCTCATGCTGCTCCAAGCCCTTCAGCCACCAACCTTATGTCTGGTTATGACCAGACCTTCATCCCAGTCACGGAGACCATCGGGGGGAACACATCCCTCGCCGACTGGATCATGAACACCCCCTATGACAAATTAAAGGCGAAGGAAATCCAACTAAGCGTGCACAGAATTTTAATGACATGATGACCATGCTACAAGTGTCAGAGCCAATCATCTGCAGATCCTTCCCAATCACCTTGATGGGAAGTACTAAGTTATGGTGGAACTCCTTAGACAAGAAGTCCATCAATAGCTTTGAGCAGCTTAGCTAGAAGCTTGTGCATCACTTCTTGGCCAACACCAAGCAAAAGCTGTCTTCCCACGCTTTGCTACAGATAAGGCAGGAGCTTGGAGAAAGCCTTAGGGACTACTTCAAGTGGTTCTAAGCTAAGAGGCTAGAAGTTGATGACCCTGGCAACATGGTCGCCATGGCCGCAATTGCTGCTGGCTAGAGAACAACGAGTTAGCTGACTCGCTCATCAAGAAATGAGTCACCAGCTATGAGCAGTTGATAGCCAAGGCACATGGGTGTATGGATGTGGAAGACACTAGAGCCTATAAGAAAGTGGCCAAGATAGTTGAAGTGGCAACAACAACAGCAGCAACAACAACAGCATCGACTGTAGAGGCCGACCCCTCTCCAAAGGAAGAGGCAGCAAAGGATCCACCCAGAACTAACTCCAAGCCAAGCAGGGCTGACAAAAGGGACCAGAGGAGAGAAGCAGCTAAGAGGCCGACCCTCAACACTACCTTTTCATAAGCCCTCTACATGGTCCAGAAGTAGGGGTACTTGAACTCCACTCCTCCCCGTATGAAGTCGGATCCTTAGAACCGAGACCCAAACTAGTACTGCCAGTACCATAGAGACCACGACCATCACACCAATGACTACCGAGTCCTCCAAAGGGATATTGATGACCTAATTCAGAGGGGGTACCTAAAAAACTCATCTCTCAATGGGACACAATAGACCCTGCTCCTGAGAGATCTAGCAGCAGGTCCCGCTCCATATCATCTCTGCCGTAGCAACAGCTGAACAAATAGCCTATAGGGACCGGTAGTCGAGGTGCCATCAACACCATTAGTGGTGGTCCAGCAGCTGTAGGAATGTCCAATGAGGCTTGAAAGAATATGCTAGACGCGCGTTAGACGTCAACATAAGTGATAAGAGGCCAAGGACGGATCAGCCCATCTCATTTAGCAATGCTAATTTAAGAGGCATTGAAACACCCCATGATAATCCTCTCATCATATCAGTCAAGATTAATGGCTTTCGGGTCAATAGGATCTTGGTCGACACTAATATCTTGTTCCTCGAGGCCTTCAATTAGATAGGCATCAATAAAGCTATACTATAGCCCTACCGCGGTCCCATCATCGGATTCACAGGGCTTTTGCTCATACTAGAGGGGCTGATTACACTCCCCTTAATGGTCGGTAAATACCCTCGCCAGTCCACTGTGCAGATCTAGTTTTTCATGTTAAACATCAAGTCCACCTACAAAGTCATTCTTGGAAGAACCTCCCTAAATAGCCTACAGGCGATCCCATCAACTTACCACCTGATGGTGAAATTCTCGACCCCTGAGGGAATAGGCATCATCAGGAGCAACCAATGGTAGGCCAGATCCTATTATCTGCTCTCAATGAAGGGAAAAGTTGTGCAAGAGACTCTACAAATTGAGAAAATGCTGGATAGGGAGTGAACTACTCCTGTAGAAGAGCTTCAAGAAGTGTCGATCGGCCTAGATGGCTTGAAAAGGGTCAAGATCAAGTCTAACCTCATCCAACCTCAGCGAAGAGCTATGATCACATTCTTATATAAGAATTCTAATGTATTTGCTTGGGGGCCTGAAGACATGCTGGGTATTCCCCTAAAAGTTACAAGCCATGAGCTTTCGGTCGATCGACACAGCAAGCTGATCCGACAAAAGAAGAGACATCTCGGCCTAGAGAGGCATAATGCGGTAGTGGATGAAGTCGACCAACTACTTAGAGCCAGCTTCATCAGGGAAGTGAGGTACCCGGAGTGGCTATCTAATGTGACGTTGGTTAAGAAGTCCTTTAGCAAGTAGAGGATGTGCATGGACTTTATAGATATGAACAAAGCTTGCCCGAAGGATTGCTACCACCTCTCGAGGATTGACCAACTAGTGGATGAAAGAACGGACCATGAACTACTTAGTTTCATGGTCACCTTCTCTTGATACAACCAGATCCTTATGGTAGAGCATGACCAGGAGAAGACCTCACAGACTAAGGAGCCTACTATTACAAGGTGATGGCTTTCGGTCTTAAGAATGTAGGGGTCACCTATCAGAGGTCGGTCAACAAAATCTTCAAACACAAGATTGGCCATAATGTGGAAGCTTACGTAGATGACATCCTCATGAAGTTGAAGCAGGCATCGTCTCACATGACGGATCTGGAAGAGACCCTCTTTGTCCTTCAGCACTACTGCATGAAGCTTAACCCAGCCAAATGTTCCTTTGGAGTGCAATCTGGCAAGTTCCTTGGGTTCATGATTACTCAACGGGGCATTGAGATCAATTTTGAGAAAATAGCTACTATAGAATAGCTGAATGAACCCTGCACGTTGAAGGACGTGCAGAGGCTGAATGGCAAGATAGCGGTGTTGAGATGCTTCCTTTCTAAATTTGCAGAGAGGAGTCTCTTATTCTTCAAAACATTAAGAGGAAGCAAGGAGCTGAAGGAAGGTACTAGTTGGGTGGCTGAGTGCAGTAGAGCTTTTATTGATCTCAAAAGATATTTGAGCACCAAGCTATTATTGAGCCGACCGAGAGAAGGTGAGACCTTGTATTTCTATTTGGCCATCTCCCTAGAAGTTGTTAACTCTGTCCTAGTCCAAGAGGAAAAACAATGCACAGAGACCAGTATACTAGGTCAGCCGGATCTTGAAGGCTGCTGAACTCAACTATACTCTTATCGAGAAGTCTCCCTCACTCTCATAATTGCAGCTAGGAGGCTTCGCCCCTACTTTCAAGCTCATACCATCATGGTATAGACGAATTTTCCTTTGAAGAAGACACTTGGCAGTCCAACCACTTTAGGAAGAATGATAAATTGGTCAGACGAGCATAGCGAACTTGATGTGCAATTCGAGCCTTGAACAACCATAAAGGCTCAAGCCTTGGCTTACTTCTTAATAGAGTCGACCATAGCAGATGACGAGCCATCTCCGCTCATACCAGCCCCTCTACCTGTGCCTTCGACATCCAGTACAGCCAAGATGCCTGGTTCTCGGAAGCGCAGTACTCTCGAGCATGACCTGCCTGCATTGGCCTTATGGTGGTTGCTAAAGGTGGATGGATCCTTAGGAGAAGGAGGCAGTGGTGCTGGAATAGTCCTACGTGGCCCCGATGGATCCACTCACGAGCACTCCATTGCTTTTGAATTCTTAGCCTCAAACAATGAGGCCGAGTATGAAATACTTCTAGCAGAAATTCGAGCTGCCTTAGTAGTCAAGGCCGAGCTCATCTACTTCTTGGCCGACTCCCAACTTATTGTCTACCAAGTAAAGTGAGACTATGCTACCAAAGGTTTGAGAATGATTTTGTAACTAAAGGTAGTCAAAGAGCTTTTGATCAACTTCAAGGACTTCAGGATCACCCAAGTCCCCGGCGCACCCAATGCTCGGGCGCACGCCTTGTCTAAACTCGGGTCGTCCAGCTCAAGGAATAGTTCAGGATCTGTATACACAAACACCCTCAATAACCCGAGCATCATGGAAGCTTTAACAGACTCAGTCATGTAGGCCGAGACCTCTGCGGAACCCTATTGGATGGATCCACTCATCTAGTACCTAACAGAGGGGACCTCACCTGAGAATGCTACTAAAGCAAGCAGTTTACAGAGGAATGCTCGAAGATACCTCATGCTCGATAACTAGCTTTATCGAATGTCATAATCCAACAGTAGTGTGGGGGCCCTATATCCAATGCCTCCGGCCAGTCGAAGCTAGTTATGTTTTGAGAGAGATCCATGGAGGAACTTGCGGAAACCACCCAACAACCAAAACCCTCACACAAAAGGTAATCCGCCAAGGCTATTATTAGCCTACCATCCTAGCTGAGTCCAAAAGACTCATTTCTAGATGCAAGACATGCCAGTTCTTCTCGAGCATGCCACGAGCTTCAGCCATTGAACTGCCTCCCCTCATAAGCCTGATTCCACCTTTGCTCAATGAGGATGGACTTGTTAGGACCTCTCCCAGTAGCTTCAAGGCAACGAAAGTTCTTGATTATTGCCATTGATTACTTCACAAAATGGATAGAAGTTGAGCCACTGGCCAAGATAGGTGAGGGCAACACCATCAATTTTGTGTGGAAATCAATCGTCTGCCAATTTAGAGACCCCATGTCATTTGTCATTGACAAACGGTACCCAGTTCGATAGCAGAGGCTTCGAAGTTTTTGTGAAGAATGGAAAATCAAGCTCAAGTTCACCTTAGTGGCACACCCAAAATGCAATGGGCTTGCAGAAGCTGCCAACAAATGCATACTCCAAGCCTTGAAGAAGAAGGTAGACGAGACAGTTGGGAACTGGGTCGAAGAATTGCCTGGAATTCTCTGGTCTTACCGCACAACCCATAAAAATTCCACAGGGGAGACGCCATTCAAATTAGCATATGAAGCTAAAGCAATCATCCCAGTAGAAGTCGGCATGCCTACCACCCGCTTGCAACACTTCAAGGAAGACTAAAATTCAACAAGGCTTCGAGTTAGACTCGACCTCATGGACAAAGTTCGAGAAAAATCCCTTAGAACCCAAGTCATCAACCACCAAAAAATCGTCCGGCACTACAACAGGAGGGTCTGGCTCTGAAGGTTCAATGTTGGCGATCTCATCTTTCGAAGAGCAATCTTCGACAGAGACACCAGGCATGACAAATTAGCCACCAACTAGGAAGGACCATCTATAGTCATCGAAGAAGTGTATCCCGGCACTTATCAACTTCGAAGCTCAGATGGAAGAGTCTTGTAGCATCCCTAGAGCATAGAACATCTTAAGAAATGTTTCCAGTAATTTCGATTGTAAGACTCTCATGTGAATATAAATGTTCTTCTACAAATTCTATTGTGCTATACTTCTGTAGTGCTTAATAGACCTCACAAATGCTCGAGGTCTGACTCGAAAGAGCTTGGTACCTTTTCAGGGTAAAATCAAGGCACGTCATCAACTTGGTTGACTTCAACTCGAAGGGCCTTAGTACCTTTTCAGGGTAAAGCAAAGGCACGTCATCAACTCGGTCGACTCTGACTCGAAAGACCTTGGTGCCCCCTTGGGGATAAAATCAAGGCACGTCATCCACTTAGTCGACTTCAACACAACCTTTGTATACCCTCAGAATAAAACCTAGGCATGAAGCTAACTCCGACTCAAAATAAGCTAAACTACAGATAAACATAAATGAAGACAAAGAAGGTACTCCGATTGTGAAAACTAAAATGTAACTTTCATTAATCAAAATATTTACATCAAATTTACACCATATGTAAAACAAAAAAGAAGAGAGAACAGATACAGAGAACTCTCATGGGGCCTAACCCAGAGCTGGTGCCACCCTAGGTCTAGAAGCAGGAGCAGTAGTAGGAGAATTAGCAGTGGTAGGAGTTAGCTGAGGAGTCAACTGGGGCTCGGACTCGGCCTCCTCATCATCTTCAGCCTGACTAGCGAAGCTATCTGGGTTGAGCCACCACCCAACACCTCACCCTCATCATCTCTATTATCGGCATCCAAGACCAATCTGCCTCCTCTGGCCCCTATCTCCTTAAGAGTAGCAAGACAATTAGCAAGATAGTGGGGGGAGGAAGGTGGTAATGGAACCAGTTGAGATCTAGCTTAAGGTCCGAATGGAGCTGATTCTTGAAGTAGTCGAAGCCAGCCTTGTAGGCCAAGGCTGCTTCAACCTTTCTAAGGGTGCTATTGCGGTATTTCTCCAAAACCTCCACTCGGCGAGCCTCAGACTCAAGGTGATCAAGGTGACCCTTTAATGCTTGCACTTCTACAAGAGACGACTCTTGTTGTCTCTCAGCCTCCAGTGCGGCTCGGGCTACCTCCTTCTGATGTTTTTCATGAGCCTCCACCTCCTCCTTTAGCTGATCCTGAAGACGGTTTGAAAGTTAGCGAGCTAGCCGAGCCCGCTCAGAAGCAATGCCGCTCTCTCACCTCTTAACCTCAACCTCATCCTCCAAGAACTTTACCTTCTCATCCTGCTCATGAATTGCATGCTCGAGATGACCAAGGTCCACCATAAGCCTCTCGATCATGGCCAACTTCTTCTTATTATGGGCCCTTAGCTCCTTCAGCATCTCCTCCCTTGTGTCAACTTCTCGCTGCCACATGTCGTCATTCCTCCTCTAGTCCCCCAGCTCCTTCTCTTGGATGGCCACCTTCGCCTCAGCGGCCTCTCGAACTATCTTCTCAGTCTCCAGCTTCTCTTAAAGCTTAAAGTAGACCTCTCGAACATGTTCAAAGTGCCTGAAGAGCTCCTGTTCTACCAAGGCCCCACAGAGTAGATAACACCTCGGGGCCTGGTGAAGATTGCAATCAGGCATTGCTGCTAAGATTTTACCATTCCTGGGCAGACAAAACTACTAAACTGCCCTGACCTGGACAAACCGTGACTCTAAAACCAATGCTCTTTCATTAAGCCCTCGTGTAGGGGCAAACTGATTCTCTTCTGTTAGAGTCCTCCCATACCTAGGACCAACTGTGAGCGACTCAATCATTAGCCGCCCAAGCCTCTCCTAGTCCGCCGCCAGCACTTCATTAATGCTGTGGGCAAAGGGCCACCCAATGCCACCCTCATGAATAGTAGGCACCTCAGCCACCAAGTCTTTGACAACAGTCTCTTCAGCAGCTGGTTCCTTGACGGCTGGCTCCTTACCCTCTCGATGAACCGCCCTAACTGGAGGAGACTGAGCCAATTCCTCGTCATCCTGAACATGGGCCTCAGCAGGTGCAAACTCCACGATTTCAAACCCCCCTCAATCCAAGCAGGGGACTCCTCATCTAGGATGAAAATGTCAATTTGGTCAGCAGGAGCGAACATAGGGAGAGGAGTGGCTTGGTTTTGCCTTCCGCAACTCTTTGGCTAGGGACGGGTATGACTGTCTCTACAGCATCATCCTCCCTAACACGAGTCAGCTTAGCAATCCTGAGAGGACCTTGGCCACATGCTCTTCGCAGCTTCCTCCTCTTCTTAGACCTTTCGGCCTGAGCAGTAGTAACATCCGACCTAGCCAATCGGGCTGCTATCTTAGCAACATTTGCTACCACCTCCGCAGCCTCAGATGGGCCAATTCAGACCTCAGATGCTTCTAGGGCTTGGCCATGGACCCCAGTTGAGTCTCGTCGAGCTCCTTCAGTGGCAAAGCAAAGGCCACCGCCTAGACATTGTCATCATGGGTCGACAAGTCTCTGGAGATGCCGACCAAGTTCTAGATCCCTCAGGACCTAGTATAGGCCCGAAACTTCTCAAGCCCCACCTTGTCCTCAACTCTGAGGAAGCCTGGCCTTAGAACATCTTTGTTGATCTTGGGCCAAGTTGAGTAAGATAGAATGGGGTCAGCTCTAAAAACCCAGAAGAACTTCTCCTTCCGGTCATTATTTGACCTTAGGAGCATTCGAGACAACTTTGAAGCCACCAAGGTTCTAGAAATAATAGTGCCCATCCTTCTTCCCAGTTTTGACACTAATAAGGTGGCCGAGCATGTGGAGAGTTAGGTTAACTCTAAACCGGTGGCAGATCACCATGAACCCTACCAGCGTGGCAATAGAGTTCGGCTTGATTTGGGAGGGCGAGACTCCCAAAGCTTCAAAGACCTCGCTGAGGAAAGAGGGTAGCGGAAGACGGAGGCCATACTCTAGATGGCGAAGATACAGAGGAGCAATGACCCCGCTGTGGTCATATACCGCTTGATCTCTCTCCGGCACTGATAGATTGAATGCGCACGGAATGTCATACTCATCGTAGTAAGCCTCGAGTTTCTTGTGCAGAGCTTCAAACAGAAGTTCATCAGCAGATTAATCCTCATCTCATTACGTCCGGTAGTAGCAATAGAAGAAGCCATCGGAAGATTGTCGGAAGTTGGTAGGAAATCGTTCAATGCAGAATACTAGGGCTCAAAGTCTAGAAGATTCAGAAGATTTGTAACACGACCTTGCGGCAGAGTTAATATATATAGACCTGGAGGTGGACACATGTCGAGACCAGAACACTGGCTCAATTATATACAGACGATTGAGATTGGCCTCGAAAGTCAGACTGACTGCTCAAGAACCATAGTGCTGCCCAACGGTTGACACGGCAACTTCACTCTAGAAATGAGACGACACGAGTGGACGTTCTCCAATGACATGAGCGTATCACACTGGCAACAACCCATCACTTTTCTCATAAATGCACCTCAGAGATGCCAACTGTTGACTGTTAAAATTTCATTCAGACTCGACCACCTGAGTTCGAATAAAAGGGGCTAGTGTTACATCCTGCAAATAACCTAAGTGTTAATCTTCTCTCTAGAGTTGACACGTATCTCATGGTTAATAATCTTCAATTCTGTATCACCATAAGCAAGGACGACTCAAGCAGCATGAGCACAACTCTTCCATGCAGAGCTGAGGTCAGGCCGACAACTTACGAGGCTGACTAGAAAGGCGGTACTTGTCGACCTACTGACAAGATCGAGATGAGCACCCTCACTCGGTCTACCATTTGAGTCAACCCACACCCCTCTTCGGTAGCCGACATTCATGTTGGCCGACAACCTACGAGGCCGACTCGAAAGGCGATACTTCTCTATCCCCATTAAGGTGAGTCACAATAGAGTTTCCTCTGGTCCTCCACCAGATAGTAAGATTGTCATCACATTGAACGCATGAATAGAGTCATCATGGCTCCAGTCCCAAAAATCTTTATGACTCATCACACCTCGTCAGCACCATGCTTCCCCTGTCACCATTGCAGTAAACACAGGGATGACTCACCCCCCTCTGTGGCCGATACCTATAAAGTAGATGCTGATGAAGCCACCAGTTGGGACTCGGCTAAATTTACTTATCTATCCTTGTGGATCTACTATAAAAGGAAGGTGCTGCCTGTCACTTAGGGGTAAGTGAATTCTGCCCTAGAAAATTCTAAAACCTACTCATCTTCTCCACTCAAGCTTTATACATAATTGACCGTCCGAGAAATCACCGGAGATTCCAACTCTGAGCTCTTACATATTCTTCATATGCAGGATGAGACCATCGGCTCAAGAATAAGCCGTCTGAAGAAGTTTGAGAACCCTAACAACCCTCATAATCCATAAACAAAATCCCTATTAGATAACTGACATCAACAGTTTCACTTGATTTCAGAGTGGGAACCAAACTAAAGAGGGGAAATACCTCTATAGAAATAGGTTTCTAATAGTGTTATTTTCTTGTTTTTAGGTAACCAAATAGGCCCTAATATGATTGATACAAGCACAAATGAAGACGAGGGCTAGTGCCCAATAGGAGTACGAGTTAGCGATTGCCATCGCGAGAGTTTCTCTGCAGCTAAACTTCCAAAATTTTAGTTCATCAGTTTGATTAAAAAAAAGTTGTAACTTTAAATAATTTTACTTTTAAATTTTTTAAGCTTTTTCATTGATATCAGATATCACCACATGAACATCTTGCTTTTATGTTCTTTCACATTATAATAGAACTAAGTGTCAATTTGATATTGTTGAAGCTTATGATAAGTTGCATAAATAAGCAGCTTGTAGAAGTAACTTATTTATAAGCTATTGAAAATAGCTATTTGGTAATCATATACCATAAGATAGTCGAAATTAAAGAACTAAGGTGTTTGATAAAATTGCCCTTAAAGATAATCAAAAGTGAAAATGATCAAAATAAACATAACTTTAGCTACCAAAATAGACAATATAATTTTATAATAATGTCAAAACCTAAATGCTACAAAGAAAAAAAATAAAAGTTGCTTTTAAAAACATCATCAAATTGCTTCTAAATGCACTACCATAAAATTAGCAGCAGTTTAATGAATAAGCATGCACAATATGTTTTACTGAACATCATTATTTATTTATTTTTAGTTGAGTAGAAGTAGCGTAAGAAAAATAATACCAATAGGCTTGTCCAAACAGGCCGGCTCGGCCAGGATTTTCGGGTCCGGCCCCAGCAAAATGCCTAGCCCGGACTAGGACTCGGCGTGCCCGGGTCCGGGGGGGCCAGGCTCTAGGCCGACCCAGATTTTTTTAATTATTTTTAAAAAATATTTACTAAAAAATTAGATTAATCTTATTATATTTATAAGTATGTATTAGTGTATACTTACATATTAGTATATAGCTATATATTATACATACATATATTATATGTAAGTATATTATATATACTTATAAGTTATAACTTGAGAAAGAAAGAGAGAATATCACATAAGTATATGTTACTTATTTATAAATACATAGTATATAGTTAAATATGTATTTGTTACATACTTAGATTATGCTTATTTAAGTATAGTTATATACTTTACTTATACTTATATGATATACTTTTAAATATACTAGATGCAATAAACTTACATATAATTATACTTTTGTACTTATATAACATATACTTATATAACTATAAGTCTATAATATACACATATAAGTATACTTATAACTACATTATA
>JBAKGM010057865.1:0-15373 GCA_037177215.1 Asparagus racemosus
ATAACAACTCTTGTTATCATCAAAACACTAACTTGAGAATATGAAAATCAACACATCTAACAGTACCGCAACTTGACATTACGATGTCAAGATATGTCTCTACCGATGCTACTACAAACTTGTCGGCATAACGTTCTGGAAAAAATCGAAGCTCACATGGGTGCCGTCACTGCCCACACTTGGAAGGATTTGATGGAACAAGCCGAGATTGCCAAAACATCATCGGAGTGTTTCAACAACTTCGAGGCTCGTAATAATTTCAAAGGCAACAAGAGTAAGCAAGGGCAGATGTTACAACTAAAAGCCAAAGAGACTTTCGCGGTTGAGGTCCAAAATTCCAGCTACAACTAGCAAAGAAAACCAAGGAAGAACTTCCAGCCAACTACTCATTCAAAGACGAATATACAGTCACTATCTTCTGTGTCCTCAACAAAGAGAATTGCCTGAAACTCCAGGAAGCTAGACGCCCTAAAGAGGTCGGAAAGACCAACGACCCTAATTATTGTCTCTATCACAGGATATTAGGGCATCCGATGAAGAACTGCTACATCCTCAAAGATAAAATCCAGACATTTGTTGAACCAGGGATCCTCAAGCTCAAACCTGAGCAGAAGAAGGTCACTGCTAACCTGGTAAACTTCAGTTCGGCTCCATGCCAGAGATTCAAGCCCAAAATGGTCTTGTTCCCATTCCTACTACAAGGATGGAGGTGGTAAACTATGATCACCAAAATCAGCATAGTCGAGATTTACTTCCTCTTACCACAGCGAGAGGGGAACTAATGTGGGTGCATCCTGACCTTCTTCTAGGTGAAGACTGGACCCTCCTAAAGTCTAAATCTAAGATGAAAACTTGCAATACCATCTCTGCGATCATTGGAGAGGAATCTATGCATGTCACTTCACTCGCCGATTCAGAGAGTGAGAAAGTGACCCAGACGGGGACAAGATCTGGTAAAGATTACTTAAAGGATTACAATCAACCAGGGAGATCCAAACAATCTGAATTGACTAAGCAAAAGGAGACTCGGTTCGATATGGCCCTACAGTGTCCTCCAAGTGACCCTAAGGCTCCATTTAAATATGACATCATGGCTGAACTTGCCAATATTCTTGCCTGTATTACTTTGTACGAACTTTTACATTTGTAAAAGGATACAAGAGAAGCTTTGAAAGAAGCTTTGAATCATAGTGAGGCGTTCCTCGCCCACTTGACTGAACCTCCTCAAGACGAAGGTCCCGAGCAATGCTATCAATGCTGACAGCAGACGCCTTGTGTCACCTTCACTCCGAAGGATATGCTTATCAAGAATCATCATCACAACTGACCCCTCTACTATACTAGGTATATAGGGTCATCAAGGGTCGAGAGAATTCATATCGATCCAGGTTCCACCTTAAGCATAATTCCGTGAAGGCTCTTGAGCTTTCTGGGAATTCCACTTCATAAACTCTCAAAGACATCGGCGACCATACTCAGCTTTAACTCCAACAATAGCCAGTCTCTTGGGAAGATCTGACTTAAATGTCAGATCGGAGATTTGAAGACAGAAGTGACTTGCTATGTCTTTGGTATCGAAACACCTTACAACCTTCTGCTCAGCCGACCTTGGATTCACTCCAACAAGATCATTCCTTCAACACTTTATCAATATTTCAAATACGTTGATGAACAGGGGGTTCAATAGAGAATTGAAGCTAAAAGGCATCCTTTCAAAGGGGTGGAGAATTGCTTCGCCGACTCTCTCTTGTATGATGAAAATCACACAATTGAGGTCGTCCTTCCCAATGATGAGGAAAGCGGTAATGAAGCAGATGTCGAGCTAGATCCCATTGATGATTCCATCTGAGAGATAGATCTACTTGTAATTATCCTAGAGAACCTCTGTATCGACCAATCTGAGAGATAGATCTACTTGTAATTATCCTAGAGAACCTCTGTATCAACCAATCTGCCGAAGATCAGAGCAATTGGATCTTTAATGAAGAAGAGTTTACTTACGACTACTCTCTAAACTCTGAGTCTGAAAGCTCAGGAGTCAAGACTCTGATGGCCAACGGAACCAGCAGTACATATGCCCATAAGCGAATCATACTTTGCTCTCAAGTAGCTGGATAATTTAAAAGATGTTACATTCATAGTTCCGCCTAGAGGGAATACATCAAATCCAATCTTCTTCAGAAAAGTTGAGAAACGACCTCATTTATCAAACACCGACAAAGAGGTGAAAGCAACACTAGAATTCTCCCGATACAACTAGCAGTCTCAACAAATCATGGCGAAGATCGGGTACAACCTTTCTGCAAAATATGGATTTCAATAGAGGACTACGAGTCCCTTTGATCCCCTTTACACCAAAAGGCAAAGTTTTTGATTACTACAATCGAACCAAGCATGGGCTCGATTACATCTCTCCCGAAGCTGAACCACATACCGAACTAGCATCTGATGACTTTCTAAGCAGCTCTTCAGATGCATCTGACTGGGATTCTGACATTAGCCTTGGAGCCCTATTCACAGCCAACATGGTCTCCTATGATCTAACCAGCGATCTTGATGACTCCGAAGTGTTTGAAGATCCTGAAGATGATCCTTGGACAAAACAGCTTGAAAAGCAATGGGAATCGTGCTTTGAAGCTAAAGAGCCACCCACTGAAGACAAAGTAGTTCAAATAAACATTAGCAATGAAACCAATCCCAAGCCTATTTTCATTAGTGAGGGTCTATCACACGCTGAAAAGGAAGAACTCATAATTCTTTTTCAAGAATACATCGACGTCTTTGCTTGGAGTTATGAAGACATACCGGGTCTAGACCCTAATGTGGCTGTACACTATCTCTACATTGACTCCAGCATCAAACCAGTCAAGCAACAACAATGACGCTTCTGTCCTGAGTTGATAGAGCAAATTGAGAAGGAAATCCACAAACTCATTGAATGTGCATTCATCAACAACACCCCGATTGGCTAGCCAACATTATGGTGGTGATGAAGAAGAGCGAAAAGATCTGAATCTGCATCGACTTCTGAGATCTCAACCACGCTTGTCCGAAGGATGAATTTCCCCTCCCTCTCATGGATGTCATAGTTGACAACACGTGTGAGTTTGAGAGAATATCCTTCATGGACGGATTCTTTGGATACAATCAAATCAAGTTACATCCGGATGATCAAAAGCACAAGGCCTTCAGGACACCCTTAGGAGTATTTTGCTACACGGTAATGCCCTTTGGCCTAAAGAATGCTGGTGCTACATATCAACGTGCAATAAGCATGATATTCCATGAACATCTACGCAAGACGATTGAATGCTACATTGACGACCTCGCGATCAAAAGTCATCACAAGCAAGACCATGTCAATGACTTGACAACGGTGTTCGAAATCATGCGAAAGCACCAGCTCAAGATTAATCCAACCAAATCCTTTCTAGGTGTATCATCAAGCAAATTTCTAGGATTTATTGTTATATCCAAGGGAATACACGTCGACCCTAAAAAAATGAAAGCCATCCAAGAGATGTCACCTCCGAAAAATCTCAAAGAACTCAGGAGCTTACAAGAATGATTAGCTTACATCTGAAGGTTTATCGCCAACTTGTCTGGGAAGTGTCAATCATTTCAAAGACTCATGAAGAAAGGCATTTCGTTCGTTTGGGATGATGCCTATCAAGAAGCCTTCAACGAGATCAAGCAATATCTCACAAAGCCGTCGGTCCTAGCTGCACCAGTGTCAGGTAAACCATTCTAGATCTATGTCAGAGCAATGGATCACTCTCTTGGAGCACTCCTTGCTCAAAAAAATGACAATGGCCATGAGCAAGCCATTTACTATTTCAGCCAGACTATGATTGGCGCCAAGCATCGGTATAATCCAGTCGAGAAGGAATGTTTAGTATTGGTCTTCGCAATTCAAAAGATGCAGAACTACCTCACCGGTTAGTCTATCTATGGCATTTCAAGCATCAATCCTCTATGGATACTCATGACAAAGCCCAGATCACTGAATTCCAGGCTAGCAAAATGGGCGATACTGCTTTAACAATACGACATGATGTTTGTGCCACTGAAAGCAATCAAAGGCCAAGTAATTGCTGACCTTCTAGCAGAACATCCCATCCCAGAGTCTTTCAAACTTTACGAAGACATTTTGGATGAAGTTTTCTAGTCAAATGTTATTTTGGACCTCTATATATGGCAGTTGTACTTTGACGGCGCATCAAGACGTAACCACAAAGGAGCAATTGTAGTAGGAGCGGGGGTAGTGCTGATCAACCCCCATGGATATATTCTTCCTCGAGCATACTCATCGACCGAACCATGTTCCAACAATGTAGCCAAATATAACACCCTTATAATTGGCCTACAACTCGCTCAAGATATAGGTGTCAAATATCTTGAAGCTCACGGTGACTCCAAGCTGATCGTGAATCAAATCAAAGGAGAATATTAGGTTCACCACAAAGACCTCATACCTTGTCATAAAGTGGCCGTAAAGCTCGCCTAATCATCCAAAGGCTTCTACATCAACTATGTAGTTTGCCTAGAAAATACCCTTGCAGATGCTCAAGCATCCCTTGCAGCCACACTTGCCCTGGCGCCCAAGACCACTATACGCATTACAGTGGCTAGCCATCACTTATCCTCCTCGGGGCATATTCTTGAAGCCAACAAATTCCATGTCATGTCAACTTACTTTGAAGGCAGTGATTAGCGGTTCCCAATTATCGACTACGTCCTACACTGAATCATATTAGACGATCTGAAGCAGACAACCCCCGTTCAAAGAAGAGTTCCGTGCTTTTTCTACGATTCTGCCACATAGACGCTATATCGATGATCTTTAAATGGTATTCTTCTCTGATGCTTATTACCAAGTGAAGCTCGAGAAGCATTAAAGGAAGCCCAGGATGGTACATGTGGAGCTCATTAACCAGGTCCCAAACTCCAAGACTGACTCCATCGTCTAGGTTGTTACTGGCCGACAATGATAGCAGATGCGGTAACATATGCTAAAAGATGTCATGGGTGTCAAATCCACGCTAACTTACTACATCAACCTCTTGAAGAATTACATTCGACAGCCACCTCATAACCATTCGAAACTTAGGGAGTGGACATCATCGGACCGATCAGTCCACCGTCCGCTAAGGCTCATCAATTTATCTTGGCTATTACAGATTACTTCTCCAAATGGGCTGAAACTGTTCCCCTCAGAGAAGTCAAAACATCTCAAGTGATCAAATTCTTGAGACATCACGTGATTTACAGATTCAATATTCCTAGATGAATCATTCATGACAAAGGTCTGCAATTCATCAGTCGACTGTTCTTTAAATTCTGCAACAAGTTCAAAATTCAAGATGTGGCTTCTACGCTATACAATCTAGCTGCTAATGGTCTAGTTGAAGCTTTCAATAAAACCATCATCAAACTTTTGAAGAACTTCGTCGCGTCCAACAAATGAGATTGGGACAAGAAACTTGGAGAGTGTTTATGGGCTTATCGAACAACAATCCGCACTCCCACCGGCTCAATGCCATTTTCCTTAGTCTACCGATGTGACGCCGTGATCCCCTTCGAAGTTTAGGTTCCATCGTTAAGAATCGCCATTACCGAGAAGATGACAACTGAAGAACATCATCAAAAATGCCTCCAAGAACTCGAAGGCCTGGATGAACTGAGACTTTAAGCTCAACAAAAAAGCAAGATCTACCAGTCATGAATTTAGAAAGCCTTCAACATGAGAGTCAGAGAATGATCCTTCAAAGACAGCGACTGGGTCTTAGCCATTCGTCGACCCATGGTCATGACGTACAAGACTAAAGGTAAATTCCAATTCAAATGAGAAGGTCAATTTGTAGTAGAGACAATCTACTCAAATGGAGCATATCGCCTAATTGACCAAAATGGCAATAGGCTCATGGCGCCGATCAATGGGAAATTTCTCAAGAAATTCTACCCTTGATCCTAACCAATCCTATATCCCTACAAAAAGGTCATGTTTAAGTTTCCACCTCTAAACCAGAAGTATTGTATCTTCCTAATTCAAAACCTAATCAAAATCCTCAGAGAGTCATCAAGTTAACACCACACCTCTGCTTGGCTCTGGACATACCATCACTGTCATGTTAACAATACCCCTCTGAACAATGTCAACTCCAAACACATCATCACTGTCATGTTAACATTACACCTTTGAACAGTTCCAATTGAACCAAATCATCATGTTAACACTACACCTCTGAACGATTTCTCACCTCAAATGATCTGACCGGTTAACATTACACCTCTGTCAGACCATTTTGTCGGTACGTTAACACTACACCTATGTCAACCTATGTTAGCAGAATTGACCGGTTAACATTACACCTCTGTCAATTTGCTTAAGTCAAAAATTGATTAGTTAACATCACACTTCCATCAATTTTCTACTGTTAAGTTAACATTACACTTCCAAACGGTAGTCATCCTTTGGACTTCTTTTGAACCGACTAGTTAACATTACACCTCTATCGGTCATCCTATGTAGCACATTAACACTACACCTCTATCAAATATCCTTACACTGTTATGTTAACAATACACCTCTGAACAGTGTCAGTCTGATTAAACTGTTATGTTAACACCACACCTCTGTTAGTTTGATCCCAACATTTTCCTCCCCAGCTAAGATGTCACTACGATATGTTAATACTACACCTCTATCGCACATTCATCTATAAAGAGATAAAAAGTTCTTTTATTTATTTAAAGAGCTAAAATAGTTACAAAAGAGTTCTACATGGAGAGCGAATAAAAAGTGTGTATCCGCGCAACACACTCAACCATCTGAGAAACCTGGACATCATGAGCACTCTTCTGAACCCTCTCTTTCAAGATCTGAGGATCAACAGGGGCAACCTGCAGCCTGATAGTGGAAAACCTCTTTGTTTCAGTCTGAAGCTTGGCAACTTGAGAATCTAGCTTCTTGTTGAAATCAGCTTGGTCGGACACAAGCTCTGCCCTTTGAAGTTAAGCTTCTTTCAGACGTGCTTGGGCTATGGCAATAGTTGCCTTGGCCTCATCAATCACCGCATCTTGCTCTTGGATAGCATTCTTGATCTCCATCTGATAACCTTCAGTAGAAGTGATGTTGTCATTCAGACCTTGAACCTTCGCGCCGATCTGCTCCATTTCTGCTCGAGCAGATTCACTGCCCTTGTAGTGAGTCTCCATCAAGTGACTGAATTCTAGTTCAGCGATGCCCTCAAGATCAGCCATGCGAAGAGTTTGTAATTCCCGACAACACGACTCAGCTTTCTCAATCGCCATTTTGAAAGATTCAGTACGAGCAAGACCAGCAATTAACACTAAGACATCCAGCTGGTCCCTTAGCAACTTGAGAGAACGGGTCGACAACTCCCTCTGAGACTTCAAGGCGAGTGTAACATTTTCATTGAATAAGCTCATCAGACTCTTTGTTAAGATCTTTATCTGCATTTCCACCAAGTCTTCGAGGTCAGGAGATCAAGGAATTTCCGCATGATTGGAAGGACTCGCTCCAGTGGAAACCACTATGCATCGGTGGTGGTAAGAGAAGTAAACGGCGAGGCTTGCACCTGTTCGTTGTCTGATATTAAATATGGAACGAGTGTGACCAAGAGTTCCGATATAGCTAGAGACACAGCAGACATCATTGCCATAGTAGACAAGTCGGCAGTTCTCACAACCATAGCTGTAGTCCTTGATAAGTCCATGGGCACAGCTTCAACACTTGTGGAAGAAACTCCCAGTTCATTGAGAGCGACTACAAGCGCACTCGAACTTTCACCCGGATGGGATTCAGAACTCGATGGCACCTCCTCCCTAACTTCTGCAGGCATGGGAGAGACTGGATGATCATCATCATCTTTAGATGATCCATGAATGATTAGTCTTTGTCGCACTGATGAAACTGGAGCCAAACTAGGAGTTCGAGTGTCTCAACAGCGGGTATAGGCTGTAAGGTACCAGAAGCACCTTCAAAGTCGATCACGGATTCGAAGTGACCACTCACGGGGAAAGACACCGACATTGTTTTGCTCATGACCCTGAAGTCCAATTCATCATCTAGCACACAAACAAAATATCAGCTATTAAAACAAAGCCATCATGAAAGAGCTGAAGAAAGTACCTGGCGCATAACCACCAATATTAGACCCATCATCAGGCTCGGTTAGGTAGGCATCAATATCAACATGCTCAGAGCCCATGGAGCTCACAATAGGCTATGGCGAAGCTCACTCAAACAAGCACGCGAACATTGCTATGCAGTCCATTTTGGCTTAGCCTAAGCGAGTCGATAGTGAACCATGCGAAGTTCGTCGCTTGATGGGAACTTCGCAAGCAGCCATCCACATGGGCCATGCCATCTAGAATTCATAAGTAACGGCCCACCCATATCTTTAGCGAGCTTCGCCTAAAACATCTTCAGCGAGCCCCATCTAAAACATCTTCAGCGAGCTTCGCCGAGTCAGTGAACCCCACCAAATAGCTGTTTGAGGGATATTTCAAGGGGATAACCACTCCTCACTATCTCCTATTTGGTTGGTCACTTAACCCACAATTAAAGGCCGTTAACTTTGTCTTTTTGTCCATAAAAGGAGGGGAGATTGCTCATTTTAGAGGGAGCTTATCATAGACAGATCAACCCACTTATTACACAAGGACGAATCAAGAGATTACCAGCCTTGCACTTGTGTTCTCTCGAGCTTCGATGCTAAGAGAAGACTGAGATATCTTCCAAGCAACCAAGTTCTCATCAACAGCGAAAGGCCCATTGTCTTAGTCGGTCTGTCAACGGAGTACAAGATCGACGCTGCATCGGAATTCAGAAAAGAACCCTTAGGAAATATAAATTTTCCTTAGTTTCATTGTAAGCCTTCTAATTGTAATCTGTGTCAATTGTAATACAAAAAGACCTGAAACAAGCTGTAGTGAAGTCCACCCAACAAAACATGCAAACTCTGTCACACAGCTCGACTAGACCTAACCGAGTCAAAAGGCGTTATTAGTCTGCTAAATCATGAGTCGAATTCTGTGCTAAATTTGAACTCTTAGATGAATGTCACCAATCAACAAACTTTGCTCATAGCAACCCAAGTGGGCCACATCATCCACGATTCTAAAGAAGGCTCATCCAAATTCAAGCGAGCTTCACCTAAACGTCTTCAATGAGTTTCGCCGAGTCAGTGAACCTTGCCAAATAGCCGTTTGAGAGCTATTTTTAAAGGGATAACCGCTCCCCACTATCTCCTATTTAATGGCCACTTAACCACAATTAAAGACCATTAATTCTCTCTTTTAACCTATACAAGGAGAAGGAGATTGTTCGTTCGAGACGCCTACACATGGACGAACTGAGAGATCAACCCATATACATGCATAAAGAGAGATCACCAGTCTCATACTTGCATTTCTCTTGTGCTTCAGTGCTAAGAGAAGACTGAGTTATCTTTCAAGCAACCAAGTTCTCATCAATAGCAAAGGACCAATTGTCTTAGTCAGTTCGTCAACAAAGTACAAGACCGACGCTCCATCGACACACAGAAAAGAACCCTAGGAAAATATAAATTTTTTTATAGTTTCATTGTAAGTCTTCTAATTATAATCTGTGTCAATTACAATACTAAAAGACCTGAAACAACCCCTAGGTGTTTTGCCGAGGGATCATTCTCAGGGTCATCGAATACTTCACATTCATCAAGTTCCATGGTTTGGCTATAGGAAGCCATGTTTGCAGTAAATCCTCCAATCATGGCACCGATGGTGACATCAATGTCCTAACCAGACGTGCTTGAAGAAATGCTTGGTAGATCTTCAAGCTTTGGTTGCATGTATGTTTCTTGGGAGATATATTGGAACCCATGTTTACTTTGATTGAAGTAGTTGATGCTCTCCCCTTTTGGTGCAAAGGATATTAATGGGACCCGTGGCCCTTTGTCAAAATTCAACCCTCGTTTTAGGGTGAAGTTGTAGCCCACTTTGTCATTATGTGACGGGACTGTTGGCTATAACGGAGATACTCAACCATTGCTTTAACTTCATCATCTGAGACTAATAGATGTGGTTGTGATTTGACTTTCCCAAAGAGGATTGGATCTTGAACACTTGTATTAGCAGGGACTGTGAAGTTGGCATCTTCCGGGCTACCCAGCTGTTGATGAAATGAGTAAGTCATTTATAGGCATATACAAAGTTGGTACTAAGGCTAGCCTAGACAACAAAGCATCAGCATCTTTCGTCTAATTGTTAGCCTTTTTAACCTCGACAGCAAATTTCTCCTTTGCTTTCGATTGGGACAACTGTCCCTTTCTTATCCCATTTGTAATTGGAGTGGGGATTGAGCTTGTTGAAGCGTTCGGCCAACTTTTCACGATTTTCACTCACTCCATTAGATCCTTCCAGGAATTGTCTTTAACGGAGCCCATCTGAGCTTCTATATGGCTCAAAAAATTGTGTTGACGTGTTTAGAGCAACATCGAGAGTAACACGTCATGGCATCACAAACTTAAGTTGCAGAGCCGTTTGATGTAGTCTCTAACCAAACCGTCACCCCTTTTGCTTTTCAGAGAGAACTTTGGCCATGGTAACATTCGATTGTTCCTCATGGAATTGAGAGAGAAACTGGGATTCTAAGTCGTTATAGGTTTTTGATTGATCCTTCTACCAAGTTTTGGAACCAATCAAAGACTATCCACTTGAGGGTGCTGATGAAAAGCCTTGCATTGATGGCGTCATTTCCTACTACATTCCCTGTTTGTTGATGGAAGTAGTAGATGTGCTAGTTGGGGGAACCTTTGCCATCGAATGTGTGCAACGTCGGCAGCGTGAAGTTCATTGGGTAAGGGACTAGGTCCCACTCAATGAGATAGGGTCAGGTAATCCCAACTTTCTTCAAGTCCGTTCCCTGTGTTAGAGCATTGAGCTAATTCTAGCGACTTTCAAAGATCTTAGTCTCATGTTTCACCCTCGGTGAGCTAGAAACATCCGGTTCTAAATGAGAGGAATAGATATCATCACGATTTGATGGCTCTTTTTTGAAGGAAACTTCAACAGGTCGTTACCCCTTAGAATTATCTCTGGGAGGCTGAGAGACGCACAGTAGCTGTTGCATCATGGCTTCAGGTTGCGCAAAATGCTCATCAAATACTTTCGTCTAAGCTTCCATTTGACGAATAAGATCATCATGGGCATCTCTATCCATCATATTTTCGACCCACCTTCGCTCTTGACTTGAGCTAGGATTCACATTTGACGCTATGGCAGACTTCGCATCACTAATAGTAGGTAGGTTTGTTCTAGAAGGTACCCGCAGAGCGTGCATCCTCAGAAGAGAATAATCAAAAGAGATGGTTGTTTTTGCTAGGACTTGGTGTGACGATAAACACCACTGGTCTTTAGGTGTATGCTCCCAATGCCAGGAGAATACATAGGATCGAAAGGGCTTTCTGCCTCTTCTTCATCATCTCCATTGGTCACACTGGTCATATTAACTGTGAATTCTTACAGATTGGCTTTACCCTTTTGGGTACATCGTCGCCTCTAAAGGCTCAAGAACTTAGCTGAGATGTTTGAAGACCGATTCCTTTACATGGGTATATTTACACTAGCAATTCGCTTGAATTGCCATGACGATCTCCCTTAGGGTCACACAATGCTGACATTGGCGTGCCCTCTTTAGAGAAAGGAGCTCCCTTAGATTAGTGGGAGTTTTGACTTGGCTGTGGCTGTTGCTCTTCTTAAGAACAACTTCGCTTGCTCGACTTCAGCAAGCAAACGTCGCTTATGACGATGTTGCTTTGACCTGTGGCTGGTATGGTCAATTGAGCCCTTATCACAGGTTGGGGCTTATGATTTAGAAGACGAATCACCATGGGTGATATTTTTCCTTTGCGGGATTTTGGATGGAGGATAACCCCCATTCTTTGCTCCATAGAGAAGCATAGTGAGCATCGCGAGATGCTTTAAAGCAAACCCCTGTTTGTGGACTGCCATCCAAAATGGGAAGATGTTTAAATATCTTGACCTTCGTAGATGTTAGGGTCACTGCATTTTTGCTCTGGACGAATGTCGTCTGGCTTTTAGCGAAGCCAAGACTATCATCAGCGAAAATGGTGCTCCTCATTGAGCTCTGGCAGTCGACCAAACGAGTTGGGTTTGAACCCAAACTTGAACCATGGTGCACTTTGTGGGCAGCTCTTGCTTAGAGCCACGCCTATCTTCCCTAAAGAAAGATATTCCTCAAACTTCGCTCAGTCAAATTTTGTAATATTTCATATCTTTTTCGATACTCAAATACCATTACCGATATCAATCCCTGTATCTGCAAATCTCTTTCACGTCTTTCAATGTCATGAGAATAAATTATGACTATGTTCCCATTGAAGTTCTATTTAGCCAAGTTATAGCATGCATAACCCTAGCATGAGAACCTTAATTATCCCAGACTTAAACCTTGGTTGAGGTAAAACCAAAATGACAAAGAGTTTTTTTTTTAAATAACCTAAATACCATATCTAAATAAATATGTGCAGCCATAATGGATAAGAAACTTTGCAACAAAACCCCTCTCTTTTCTCCTTTTTCATGTTCCTCAGTCACATGGGTCTTACCTACTTATACACTCAACCCTCCCCCATTTTTTCATTTCCTCCATTGCTTCAAAACCCTCACCATCTCTCTCACCCTTGACCAACCTCAGCCCCAAACCCAAAAAAAGCCCATTGCCATTCCTTCATCAAACACTCTCGCAAGCTCTTGTCTCTTCTAAAGCCTACATTCATCCAAGAAGAAGAAAAAGAAAAATGAGGAGCTAGTTAGAAGATTTTGGAGGAGGAAGAGGAACAAAGCCTCACACCCAGGTAATTGATCTCAAACTCTTCTCATGGTGTGATCATTGGAGATTTAAATTTGAAATATAGGGTTTTATGTTAGTTTTGGTCTTGCATGTAAGCATTAATGGTTGAATGTAACATATAAGCTAAGAGTAGTGGCATGCATTCACTGGTTTAGTGAATACATGTCTTGCATGTCTTGCATGTCTATGTTCATATAAGTATAAAGATCATATTTTTACCTCAATTTATTGGCATGCATTCACTGGTTTAGTGAATACATGTCTTGCATGTCAATGTTTGGAACCCAATCCCGTGCAGAAGAATTCCTGCAGGATACCCTGTTGGTATTTTAACTATAACTCACACTAAAGAAGTCCAATTCCAGTAATTCTTCCTGATTTAGAAATTAGACTCCCATTTATTTCATTTGAATTTAACTTTATCCAATTCTGAATCATTTACTAGTTCTAACATGTGATTTAATTCAACATATATGCACAAGATATATAGTCTGCCATTCTCGGATGTTTTGCATGTATCTAAATATCTGTTTGTCTTTGAGTAAAGAAAATTTTATAACATGAAACTATAATTATTAATGAACCAATAAAAAATTATGAGTATAAATTAATAATGGTTGTAACATCGCATAATTGTTTTCCTCTTTTCTTCCTTTCAGTGATCCGATACCATAACTGATACCTATCCATGAATTAGTAATTCCTTTTCTTCCTTGAGTTTCATATAAAATTCTATGTATGAGGATTCAATTTTAGCTAAATCCTCATTATATGATCGAATTAACTACGTCATAGCATGCATAAAAACATAGCATGTAAACCTAAGCCAACCATGTCTTAAACTTTGATTAGAGATAACCCAAATTTATAAATACCTATTTTGAAACTCTCCAATTATCATATTTATTTATTTTTGGTCAGTCATGTTAGTGGGAGGATTTTTACCGTTTAAACCCTCAACAAGCTCATAATTGCAAGGAATATGTGCATGGGAAACTAGTCCGACACTCAACCCTTCCCATCACTTATTCTTCCAAAAGAATCCCATCATTTCACTCCTCTCACTCACTCTATATCTGGCCAGCCCTCTAGATAGCAGCACCCCTCCTTCATTCCCTCATTTTCATTCATCTCTTTCACCCTCAAACCCCTTACTTACTTTGTAGAAGAAGAGGGAGCTCAAAGATACTCAAGAAAGGGTCCATTGAAGCTTGAAAAGGGAGGAAAGAGTGCTCTAAGGTATAAGAAAGAGTGCTCTAAGGTATAAACCCTAAACTTTTACATTCTATCATTTAGAACTGAGTTAAATCAATAATTGTAGCTATATTATACCTATTTGGGAGTTATGTGCTGGGAAAAGTTTTGGTATGTGTAGTTTGCTAAATCAATAATTGCTCAAATGAAATTACCATTCCAGATAACAATATTTATTTGTCTTGTTGCAGTTTTGGTATGTGTAGTTTGCTAAGAGCATAACTCTTTCTATGTACTATGCATGTATGTGTATATCGAATAGAGAATCTTGGATTCATTCGTTTGTTTAGAAAAATCTGGGACAATTGGTAAGTAATCTTTCATTGTTTCCTCTCAACTCTTTGAGAGTTCCATTGATTACTTTTCTTGAAATTTCTGCGAGGTAGTTTCCCCACGCTCAATAGTTTATCTTACTGCTTTCATAATATTCCTATTTGATTCACTTCATACGTGAGCTCTTTGTTGATTACTTAATTATTGCTATCCTCTGAATGATTATATCGTGGTAATTCAACTTTCTTCGATGATTTGATTATTGGGCATGATAGTATTCTTTTCTTCATTGATGATTGATATTCATGGATTGTACATTGTGTGAAGTAAGCTTCACTGGTGGGTGGTAATAGTAATGGGTTCCAGTGGGGACAGTGCCCTATGTGAGGACGCTCACCAGTGGGTGAATAAAGGCATGTGTTGTTTATTAATTATCTGATGATTTCGGGGAGTTTGGAAATCCTAAATATTAGACTTTGACTCTTATATTGACATGTTATTTTATTTCGATCAATGATCATGATATCTGCATGGTAACTTAATGTTGAAAACCCTTCATTCAAAGTTCAAATATCTATGATTATTCCTTTTGTTAATATGCTTATGTTGTACCCGAGATTTTTATGGTTGCCTATTGGGCCTTAGACTCACCCCTATTATTTTTGTATCCACTCGCAGGTCATATAGTGGGCAAGGATCAGGGGATTATGGATCCTGAATTTGAAGATTAGCTCCTGAGGAAAATCTTAGTAGGAGTTAATTCATATTTACTTTTGTAGCACTTTTGATTTATAGGACATGTACTAATGTTTGTAGCTAATATCAAACTTATAATATATTGTTGTTTCCTCTAGTTTTTAAGTATTTTGGTATTCGATGTACTCTACTATCAACCTTGTGATCCTGAGTACTGCATATATATCTCCGCTGCTTCATTTTCACCCTTCGGCATTGTTGTGTGTGTGT
>JBAKGM010057884.1:0-15372 GCA_037177215.1 Asparagus racemosus
TCAAATCTCCCATCTGGCACTTCACTCGGATTTTACCAAGCGGCCGAGACCCGCTGGTGTTAAATCCGTAGATCACTATGTCAGTTGATGCCAGCTTATTGGCAGGAATTCCGAGGCTGCACATGAGGCGTAGGGGCATGATACTCACAGCAGAACCCGGATCAAATTGGATCCGGTTAACTTCACTGGAGCCGATATACCCGGTGAAGTACAGTGGCCTGTCATGTTTAGAATTCCTCGTCTGCATGTCCTTCTTAGTAAAGGTGATGCAGGGGAGGTGCTTGGCAGCCAGGTTGCACTGCTGGGCTATTGATGACTCCGGTTCTTCAAGAGCTGGCTTGATGTGAGTGAGGAAGACCTCAGAAACAACCAGGGCCTTTTGTAGGGCTTCCCGAGTCTCTTTTGACAATCGCAGTAGCTCCTAAAGAGTGATTCTCGCTGGTATGTTGGCCAGCTGAGCCATCACATTGAAGCGATATGGGGAGTTAGAGCTTCCCGGTATGTCTCCTCCAATCGGGTGATTGAACCGAGACTGCTTCGGGAGCTGAACCTCCTGCGGTTGCTTCTCCTTCGACTTACCCGTTGCTTTTTTGGTAGCTGCCTGCAGTTGTGCTTTTTCAGCGTGAGTGAGGGGAGTTGTTGTTACCCCCTACTCTGACAGCGTCTTGGCATTCAGATCGGGGACTTCTGGGTACTTGTACCTGTACTCGTGTCCACTCCTGGTGGCGTGTTCCCCACTGAGAGTTGGAATGTCACCATCCGCTCATCATCTCCCTCCAAGACTGTGAAAGCAGTATGGCACAATTTTCCCTTCCCCTTCAACTTTTTCTTAGACAAAGAGGAGACTACCCATTGATCATTTTCAAGTAAGTCCGGGTGGACCCACAAAACTTCGCCATTTGGAGCCGTATGTGGTACGAGCTCTTTTTGGCGTTGCTTGTGTGGATCATCATTCACCGTCTTCATCGCCACCTTTACTACATGCTCAGGTTCGAACCAAGTCAGGGGCACCGTCCTAAAGATGATGGACACCGCATTTGCTCCGACCTTCTTTTTTTTGGCTGACTTCATTATAATGACCCCCACATCGATTAGGGCTTGGATTTTATTCTTGAGGCCAAAACACAACTTGGTGGGGTGGTGGACCACACTGTGGTAAGCACAGTAACTCGGGTCATTTGTCCTTTTCGCTTCCTCTTGATTCTGGATCAGAGGGAGCTTGATCTTATTATTTTCCACCAAATACTTGAAGAGGTCGGGAATCTCGTCGTCCCTAAAAGAATAGAACTTCGGGAATCTCGGCTCTGAGGGTCTCTACTTCTGCGCCCCTTGATGCCACTGCGACTGCTGTGGCGCTCGCTGTTGCAGCTGCTGTTAGGGTTGCAGTTGGAACGTCTGGTTCGCGACCGCTATTCTAGCCTGCTCCTTCCCCTTACTGCACAAAACAAAGTTGCGATTTAGGGTTTCTGTAGCCGGTTGGCCTCTTTCTGCCTTTTTTCTCTTTAGGAAGCATTCGGCTTGCTCGCAATGCACCTTTAGATCCTTCCATGAAGTGGAGGGCGCTGTTCCCATCGCCTCAAGCTCATCCAACGACAAGTTGTTATGGCAAGTCTAGAGAATAAACTCCTCTGTAATTGGATCCCGACAGTTCATTGCCTTGTTTCGGAATCATTTGACGAAGGTATCCACCGTCTCTCCGTCCTTTTGCTTCTCATCGAGCAACGTCCTCATGGATATCTCGGTGTCGTCGTCGAAGAAGTTGGAGAGAAATATGGATTCCATGTCGTCCCAGCTGGTAACGCTCCCCGGTTTGAGACAGTGGTACCAATCAAAGGCAGCTCCTCGAAGGGTGCCAACAAAGGACCGAACCATCAGGGGCTCATTTTCAGAAATCACCCCCAAGTGAGACTTGAAGTAAATCAAGTGCTGGGTGGGGGACCCCTTTTTGTTGAACGGCGTGAAGTTAATCAAGCTGAACTTTGACGGATATGGGATCGACTCCCACTCCCTAGGGTATGGACACGGTATTCCTGTCTTCTTGATTTCTTGAGCAGAGATCAATGTGTTGATCTTACTCTTGAGATCTTTGATTTTCTCATTTTCTGGGACGGCATTGCCGCTGGCATTCTCCTGGCTACCCCCAGCGTTTCGCTCTTTATGGGGTTGTGCAGCACCATGATCTTCTTTCCCGTCCGTGTTGCTGTCAATCTGATTGGCGTTGTTGCGACGGCTGGTTTCACCTTGGCGGTTTGTCAGCGCCTAGATTTGTTGGTCATGCATTTCTCGCATCTGCTGCATGGCCATCTCCATCTTGAACTTGAAGTTCTCTTTTTGTTTGGTCATTGCCTCTTCGAGCAATTTGGCCATTTGTTCTGTGCTGATCATGAAGACTTCGCGAGACTGTCCTTTGCTAGAGACTGTATTGTCGGAAGCTAGTGCGGAGCCAGCATCTGACACTTCATCTTCTGATGGCAATCCCTTTAGGATTTTATCATAATGAGGGTGTCGAATTGTCCCGGTATACAACCGAGTAAGTCGGTCGGACGCTCGGGGACCAGCACGATTCACCGTCCCTCTACTCGTCATATTATTGGTGACTCTCGACAATTCGTCGCTTCGAGTCAGTGATGTTCTCCTGTAGAAGCATCTTGATCTAGGCTTTGGCAATCTCTCGCCAAGTCTATTGAAGACAGAAATCCTGTCTGGAGTTGCTTGGATGCAGCTACACTCCGATAGCACTGCCATGATTAGCCTGGAACAGGGGCAATGCGCAGGTTTCTCGAGAGAACTCCTCTTTCGAGGTCTTCTCGTAACCCTAGCACGATAGTACAGCTCATCGGCATGAGTGCCAGAGCAACCTACTATGCGTCGGCATGACGTCTCGGGTATAATGTCGTCGTCGTCAGACAAAAATGTCTCCTTCCGAGGACGTACTGCTTTATCAAAGCTACCAAAAGTGACTCACCTTGAAGTTCGCCTGTGTAGGCGTGAAGTCTCGGCAGACTCTTGGACTTCGATTCTCAGTCCGGTTGGTAGAGTTGGAGGAGCCTTGAGGTGGTTCGACCTCCTACACGAGGAGTGGCCTGTGATTCCCTCAATGGACCAAGGCATTCCTTAATGGTTAGCCTGCTAGTCGTGGCGGGAGTTAGCTTCACCAAAGGTTTAGATGCAGACGCCGGAGGTGACCTTAGCACCAAGCTGACTTTAATTGGGGCGCCCGTGGATTTTAGCCTAGGCTCCGGAACAATTGGTGTTGGGGCGCTCACAGCTTTCGATCTGGACGCCTGGGTAGTTTGTATCAGGGCGCCCTCAGCTTTTGATCTGGGCACCTGGGAAGTTGGCGCTGGGGTACCTTCAGCTCTTGGTTTGGGCACCGGGGTAGTTTTCATCAGGGCACCCTCAGCTTTCGTCTTGGGCGCCGGGGCAGAAGCGGAAGTGCCGGCAAACTTGGGCTTCCAGACCTGGCGGCTCGTCGGCGGCTTCTTGGCCACCTCCTCCTTCTTTAGCTCACGAGTTTGCTGCACCAGAGCTCGTGCCTACGCGAGGAGTGCGCGTCGCTTCTGGATGTGCTCGTGAAGTGTTGAATGATTCTGTTTTACACGGACCCACTTGTTGGTTGACGGCTTGGAGAGGCAGTCGATCATCTGAGGTTGGAGCCTCTGCATAAGTCTGGACCTTAGATCTGCCTCGTATCGGATCCCATCCATGGATTGCATAGCCTTAGTGAGCCTGCGCACCATGCTCTGTCGTCGCCTCTGGCGGGCTCGCTTGGAGAGTGCGGGCACGCCATCGGCGGTCATCTCGGGTGCTGGGGGAACTTGGGCTTCGGGCGCCAAGGAGAATTTACCACAACCAGCGATAGCGGGGTTGGATTTGCCATCGAGGGACTCTGTATCTGAGGCCCATCGGGTTCTCCTTGTAGCGGAGACCTTCCTGGAGCGGTGGGGAGAATTGGATCTGGAGGAGGAGGAGAGATACTCCTCAAACTTTTGTTGGTCGAACTCGAACTTGACATCTTCCTCCACTGGGATTGAGACCCGCGGCTGCAGCACGACGACCTCTGATCCGAGGCCGGTGGCTCCCACTGTGGTCGCTAGCTTGTTCGCGGGGAAAGTTGTAGAAATTTCCATTGCTTTGAATTGTTTACAAACTTCAATCACTTTGACGCAATTGAACAAACGCGGGATCCATTTATCGTATCCTCACTTGCATGGGTGTCTTTGCCTGTGCTGGGGACTTGTTTTGTCCGTGGACCACCACGTAATCTCGATCCAAGTAGAGATCTAGATGATGGATCTGTAGATCTAGGGTGTTTATTTCATGAAGGAAACGAAACACCGACGGGGATCGATCTCATGAAGGAGACAATCGCCAGAGTGGGTGAGATCTACTAGGAGAAATCACGCACTAACCCTGAGACTAAGATGAAGCTTAGCCTAGAGGGTAGATCCACAAACCTGACCTAGATTGTTGTAGATCTGAGCTCGATTCTCTAGCTCGCAATGTAGATCTAGCGTGGAACAAACTCCTCACGTGCACGGGATGTGAATCTGAACTTTTGATCTTTGTCGGTGCTCAGATCTTGCTGAAAGACTGCGTAGAGCACTCAAGAATTCTCTAGGAATCCAGCAAAGAATAATCTCCAATTTTTCCAACCCCCAGAAATGAACCCCCCTAGCTTTTTTATTGGTGCCTCAGCTCGGCCGGGGCACCCTTGGTGCCTCAACCTTGGCCGAGGCACCAAACAGTGCCTCGACCTGAGCTGAGACATGCCATTTGGCTTTCTATCGACGTGCAGTCTTGTTCGTCTGGTATTTCGTCCGATCTCATGTTGAATTCGAACTCAGTTGCGATTCCAAGCTCAGTTGATTGTCACGTTGATTTTAGAAATTGATCGGTGCAACTTCGTCGATACTTGAATACGGTTGATTCTGTCTCATCAACGTCTGAGTCTGGTCAACTCGCCTTGTTGAATCCCGCTGACCTGAAGCTTCATCGTTGGGTTTATTCCACGATACGTTGCTTCGTTGACTTATAAGCCTTGCCAACTCACTTCTTGCACTTGTCGGTTCGCTTTATGCGTTCTGCGGCATGACGTCGACGTCAGCGGTTCTTGATCGCATCATTGGATGGGTCGTTGATCGTCCACCCACCGTTATGAATCTCGTTCGGGTACTGATAAGCAATTTTCAATGCCTACAGCGCGAAGGCGTACCCCCATTTTTCCATGAGGTTCTGCGCTTCTGGGCTGTATCTGAATAAATGGAGGCCAGGTTCGTTGTCATCAATGTCTTCCCTAAAGAAGTGGTCTAGTGTTGGAATCGCATCTCCTTTACCATAGGCCAAGTCCTTTTTGTCACTTGTTCTACCTGGGATGATGAGTGTTGTCCCGAAAGAGTCTTGGAATTGCTTCTGCGCTATACAATATGACCGAGTCGGTAAGTTCAACTTAGGGTCATCGTACAACCCCGTCACCACATCAGCAAGAGATAACGAGTACTCTAAACCATCATTTATTACTTCATAGGCAAGTTGGTAATTACAGCCAGCATCTGATGATTCTTCATCGTCAAGATTGATTACAATGAGTACAATATTATTTATAACAAAATAGCCATCGTAATCAAGTCCGGCTTTGGTATCAGCTTCCTTGCCACTGTCCGTGCCTTGGGCCAATGATTCAGTATCAGACTCATTACCGTAAAGGAGGGAGCCAGAAAAATAATTCTCCAATACTTTAAATGGTTACTTGTTCACGACCACCGTCTTGACATCATTATTTGCGTCTACGCATTTCAGACACTGATGAAGAATGGAGGGAACTATAACATTATTATGGATCCAAGGCCGACCCAACAATAAGTTATAGGAAGTCTCTACATCAATCACATAGCATGTGACTTCAGACTTCAAATCTCCCATTTGCAACTTCACTCAGATTTTACCAAGTAGCCAAGACTCGCTAGTATTAAATCCATAGATCACGGTGCCTGTTGATACCAGCTTACTGGCAGGAATCTCGAGGCTATACATGAGGCGCAAGGGCATGATGCTCACAGCGGAACCCGGATCAACTTGGATCTAGTTGACTTCACTAAAACCAATGTACCCAGTGAAATAAAGTGGCCTGTCATGTTTCGAGTTCTTCGTCTGCATGTCCTCCTTGGTAGAGGTGATGTGGGGGAGGCATTCGGCTGCAAGATTGCACTGTTTGGCCACTGATGATTCTTGCTCTTTAGGAGTTGGTTTGATCTGAGTGAGGAAGACCTCAGAATCAGCGAGGGATTCCTGCAAGGCTTCCTGGGCCTCTTTGGACAATCGCAGCTGCTCATAAAGTGTTATCCTCGCTGGGATGTTAGCCAGTTGAGCCATCACATCGGAGCGGTAGTGGGAGTTCGAGCTTCCCTCTTCCAATTGGGTGATTGAATCGAGACTGCTTCGAGAGTTGAACCTCATGGGGTTGCTTGTCCTTAGCAATCGCCTGTTGTTGTGCCTTTTTAGCATGCATAAGGGGAGTTATCACCACCCCCTGCTCTGTCAGTGTCTTGGCATTCGGGTCAGGAACTTCGGGGTACTTGTAACTATACTCGTGTCCGCTCCTGGTGGTAAGGACTTTAGGTTCCTCTCTGCAGAGTTGGAATGTCACTATCCGTTCATCATCCTTCTACAAGATTGCTAAAGTAGCATGGCATAGTTTCCCCTTCCCCTTTGATTTCTTCATGGATTAAGAGGCCTCCCATTAATCATCTTCAAGTAGGTCAGGATGGGCTCAAAGAATCGTGCCATTCGAGGTGGTGTGTGGTACAAGACCCTTTTCACGCTGCCCATGAGGATCATCGTTCACTGTCTTCACTGTCTTCACCGTCAGATGAGATTCCTCACGTCAAGGTGGAGCTCCCGTATACCTATTTGATGACCTGGTTCGTTCTTCATCGCCGCGACATGATGTCAGCATCGGGGCTTGCAGATCCATCAATCCCTATTCTTCAATCACTAGAGGACTGCAAATGGCAGGGACATGGATTCTCAGAGGTTTGAAGGGTTCTGTAAATTCATAAAGGTTGGGTCTTCTTCAGTTGTTTTCCCTGATTCTCTAGTCAGTATGGGGAGTCTTTGATCAATGAAGAAAGACTGAGGGCTCATCAGACTTTACTAGATGTCGGCTACTTTAATTAGCTGATGAATATCTAGCCGGGATATCTCACCTTCCGGTGAGAGATGAGTGCTACATCGAGCCATATTTCCCTTCTCATTTCTCCCGCCAGTTTAGTTATGACCAACTTTATGTTCGGAATCTAAACCAAAAGCTCTGAACTCATGGAGGACTGGTAGACAGGGTCCGAGCCTGGTTGTGGAACGTGACGAGGTGCACCGACACTAGATTCAGCCTTTCGAGTGCCGATCACCAGCTAGAGTCGACCTATCCTTACTGCAAGTGGCTATTGGCAGCCAATGAGCATGTTCCTGTGAAGTCCCTTGACAAGTTGAGGGCTGAAGAGGTCTCTCGAGCTGACACTCAAATGATCTAGAGGGCTGCTCGAGCACAGAGGAAGCGCCATCAGACTCATCAGCCAGACGGGACTGAGGAGGGGATCCACAGTCCTGTCGCCGGGACTTCAGGAGCGGACCAGGCGGAAGCTGCAATTCATGAGGAGAACTTTGATACACTCTCCCTTTCATTCTAACGTTATTATTTCTTTTCTTATAATTACCTGGTCTGACATTAGCTTAATCTTCTAGGGGTGTCAGAAAATGAGGCAGTTCGCCCTCATCATGGGGGGAAGTCTCGTGCTAGGGCTCAACCAAAGTGAAAGAAGCTAGCCCATAAGTCCCGTTCTGCTCCTCGGGCCTTTGACGTGGACTTGACTAGTGACGATTCTACCAGTGACGGAGGTAATGCTCGATCAATCCGCAGTCCTTTCGGTTGCTTAACTCTTTTGCTTCCGAAGCTCACGGTTTCTATTTCTGTACAGGAGAATATGAGGGTGGAGGCACCTGTTTTGATTGTCCTCTTCCCGATTTTGCCGAGCCCAGCTTCACTCAGCAAGTGCATGGTGCTATGGCAGGGGCACCTGAGAATGCCAACATAGGACCAGAATCAGCGATTCTAGGTACATCTAACATTGGTAATCCCCCACTTGGACGGCGAATGGGAGAACTGAATGACTCAGAATTTGTATCTTCCCTAATCGCATCTATGCTTCTTGCTCTTTTAGAAAAAATGTAGGAAGCTAGTTTGGAAGCGGGGCTTAGGGAAAAGAACTCTGCCGCCAAAGGTAAGTCATCTTTAGCCCGGTGTGGAATGCAGATTTTGCTTATTCCACTCACGTCCTCTTATATCAAATTTCTCGATAGAGGACTTTGATGGCGACGGTTTGCCCATGGATATATCCCTAGATAACTTGATGTATGGTTCACCGAGAGATGATTCTCTTCCTGATGATTGCAGGATTAGCCCTCTAAAGGTATAGATCCCCCTTATCTGATAATTACTGGATTAGCCAACTTTGACTAGTACAACTATAATTCCATGAAATTAAAATGTCTCTTGTTGGTGATAGGTACTCTTCATTCCGTCGCTCCTCCAGAGCCTGTTATCGCAGTTGACATTACATCGGATGTACAGGTCGGGGGACCGACCGTGACAGTCGATGTGCCACCGACCGATGCTCCTTTGACGGCTCCGTTTAGGCGAGGAACTATCTCCACAGGTACGGACTGTTCAACTGACATTATTTACACTGATTTCTAGCTTTGGAGTGTTTAACCCTCTTTCTTCTGCTTGCAGGGCCCTCAGCAATAATTCATGACTTGGTGAGATCATTGATGTTGGACGACGATCCATCTCGGCTTATCATCCGTGTGGAGGTTCGCTCGTTCTTCTCCTACCTATCCACAATGATAGACACGCTTCTCAGCAGCGGGCTTTCTCTTCGTCAGTTTTGACCATTCCTTGACCCCAGGATAGCCTTGATACGAGATGCAGGTTTCCCAGAATTGGCGCAGGCCGTTGCTGATGATCTCGATCACCTGGAGGCCAAGCTCTAGAGTTTGCATGATTTGGAGGCTGCGGGGCTGCCTTCATATATAGCCGCAGAGACAGAGTATAGCCTGGCAGCCGGGCGTGATGCTCGTGCTCCCAGCAGGCTCGAAGTCCAGATGCAGCGAGACCAAGTGCACCACTTAGAGGTCGCTGTTGCTGAGACTTCATCCTCCATGGATCATCTTCAGTCTTGTGTTGTCGAGGGCGAGGCGAAGATAGTAGAGCTAGAGCAGGTGCTTCAAGCAGCAAAGGAGAGCCTTCGTGTCTTGAAGCTGACGAAATCCAACAAAGAAGAAACTCTTGCCGTCATGTCCGAGAAGTTCGAGCTCTCGAAGTAGAAGCTAGCTATGA
Organism: Asparagus racemosus; assembly: GCA_037177215.1. Classification (NCBI taxonomy): domain Eukaryota; kingdom Viridiplantae; phylum Streptophyta; class Magnoliopsida; order Asparagales; family Asparagaceae; genus Asparagus; species Asparagus racemosus. The sequence goes on from JBAKGM010057884.1 coordinate 9,395, forward strand.
TTGAGGAAGAGACTGTGGAAACACTCAACACCAGTGAGGAGTCTTTCAGGGCTGAGCTACAGGAGGAACTTTGCCAAGCTTTTATTGTTAGAGTGTCAGGATTGAAACAACAAATCTGTTGTCACAAATTTGATGTTTAAGGAATTGTAATCTCAGTCTTTATCAATAAAATATGTCTCCCTTTTCTTTTTTTATACTTTATCATGATTCTTTTATTTCGTCAGAAATAATTGACCACAATACTTGTAGGATTTTTGGCAAACCCTCAGCCATCAACGGATTTGGCGTCCCTTTACCGATTACCATTTAAATCGGTCCAGCGTGCGGATTATCTGAACCCGTTCCGCACGTAACATTGTGCTAAGAGAATGAAACTCTCTTAGACTTTATACTACGATATTGAATACGTAGACTTCGTACTATTTTGCAGGTAAGAGAGACTAATCGGCGACGCGTTTTAGGCGTCGACTTTGGGGTTATTGACCAACCCCCAGCCCTCAACGGATTTGACGTGCCTTTACCGACTACCGTTTGAATCGGGCTAGCGTGCGAATTGTCTAACTTTTTCTGCACGTAACGTTGTGTTAAAAGAATGAAACTCTCTTAGACTTTATGCTACGACTTTGAATACGTAGACTTTGTCTTTTTTTCTATGGGAAGACTAACCCGGCGACGCGTGTGAGGCGTCGATCTATCCCTGCTTAGAATTCAGGTGACCTTCAGTCAGATGACCTGATCTGAAAATCCTGGTGCATACCTTCAATCGGCGCTACCTAGGATGAAAGTTTCGACGCGTACCTTCAGTCGGCGCTACCTGGAAAAGGATGGAACTAAGAGTGGGATCTCCACTCTGAGAACTAGAAAGACTCAGGTGACCTTTAGTCGGATAACTTGATCTGAAAATCCTGGCGCATACCTTCAGTCGGTGCTACCTAAGATGAAAGTTCCGGTGCGTACCTTCAGTTGGCGCTACCTGGAAAAGGATGGAACTAAGAGTGGGATCTCCACTCCGAGAACCGAAAAGACTCAGGCAACCTTCAGTCAGACAGCCTGGCCTGAAAATCCTTGTGCATACCTTCAGTCGGCACTACCTAGGATGAAGATGGGACTAAGAGTGGGATCTCCGCTCTGAGAACTGAAAAGACTTAGGCAACCTTCAGTTAGACAACCTGGCCTGAAAATCCTTGGCACATACCTTCAGTCGGTGCTACATAGGATGAAAGTTCCGGCGCGTAACTTTAGTCGGCGCTACCTGGAAGAGGGGTGAAACTAAGAGTGGGGTTTCCACTCAGAGAATCGAAAAGATTTAGCGACCTTCAGTCAGACGACCTGGTCTGATGATCCTATTCTAACCGATACCTTCAGTCGGCAGGGCCTAGAAAGGGAAAGGATACACTTGAAGAGGGAGAATTTTATATTCTATCTCCGGCGTGAAAGAAATGTTGAGTGGACCTCTTGTTCATAAAAGGTATCAATAGGGGATTTTGGTAACAGACCAAAAAAGTTTTGTAGACCCACCGTCAATGAATTTAATTGGTGGTAGAATTTATAGCGGAGGATAAATTCAGGGTTATCCTCGAGGAAAGTAGGTGAAACATCCCACGAGGAACTTCTCGTTGAAATGGGTTATCCTGAAGATACTAAGGGTAGTATTTCTTCAGGAACTTCTCATTTATCGGCATTAATTGCCGGTCCCCATTTTGGGTAATTAGGCGATATGCACTGTTAGAATAGACTGTCTCTATTACAAACGTGCCTTCCTATTTAAGTTTGAATTTACCTTTCTTTTTGAACTTGAGGATTATCGGTCGGCGAGCAGCGAGGACCAAATCTCCTTCTGTGAAACTGTTCTGTCGCACCTTCTTGTTGAAAGCTCTCGACATTCTTGCTTGGTAAAACTCAATACGTTGTTGAGCTTCCAGGCGCTTTTCATCCAACATCTTGAGCTCCTCGAGACGTTTCTGATACTGTTCTTCGATCGTCATCTCCATTGCGAGGGCAATGCGAAGTGACGGAATTTGGATCTCCAGCGGAAAAACTACTTCACATACGTAGACCAAGGAGTACGGGGTCGCTCCAGTTGGCATGCCTATAGTGGTGCAATATACCCAGAGTGCCTCTTCGAGTTTATCATCCCAGTCTCGCTTGTTAGCTTTCACAAGCTTTGACAAAATTTTGATAATCATCTTGTTGACCGCCTCAGTTAATCCATTTCTTGCATGACCTGATGAAGGAATTGTTGTTGAATTGAGGACCGTTGTCATGCACTATCCGTCTTGGTACACTGTGCCAATATATGACGTGGTGTTTAATAAATTTAACGACATTGCTCGTCTTCACTTCTTTTAGCGGGATTGCTTCTGCCCACTTAGAGAAGTAGTCGATGATCGCTAGAATGAACCGATCGCCTTTGACTGACGGAGGAAAGATGAGGCCCACGATGTCCCTTCCCCATGTTTCAAAAGGCCAGGATGTAGCCGAGGGATGCAATTGCTCTGGAGGCTGGTGCATGTAGTTCGTGTGAATTTGACACGCGTGGCATTTTCGAGCGTACTCAATTGCGTTGTTGACCATTGTTGGCTAGAAATACCCCATTCTCCTAATACGATCATAGAGCTTGGGACCAGGCTAGTGTGTGCCACATTCACCTCTGTGTGCTTCCCGAAGGACTTCTTCTACTTCTTTGTTTGAAAGGAACAGGAGCAACAAGCCATCATACCCGTGACGATATAGCGTCTGGGTTTCTGTATCATAGAAGGACCATGGGGCTCTCCGTTAGATGGATTCTCTCTCCTTCGCGTCCTCTGGCAGGATACTATGCAGGACATAGTCGATAATAGGAAAGCGCTAATCTCGAGGCTCCAATTTGGTCTGGGTGGTACATACTTCTTTAGTAACCACCCCTTTGTCTCCCTGTACCTCATCATATATTGGTACAAATAATTAATAAGTCCTAACTATAACTAGCTGCTCAGTCTCGGGAGGTTGTACTGGCAATACCGCTAACGCTGCCAATGCATCCGCATAAGCGTTCTGAAGTCACGGGATATATTCAATGAAGAACTCTTCAAATGAGTCTGCCATTTCAATGGCCACCTGGTGATAGGGGACTAGATCTAGATTTCTGACTTCATAGTCTCCACGGATCTGTTTGACTATCAGTTGTGAATCACCGTATGCATCGAGATACTCGACCCCCAGCTCTTTGGTGAAAGTAAGCCCGATAAGTAGCGTGTTGTATTTGGCCATATTTTTAGAGCATGGTTCGGTGAACGAATAGGCTCGGGGCATGACATGTTTCCCCGGGAAAACTAAGACAACTCTAACTCCAACGGAGATTTTAGAACATCCAGGGGCACTTGCCACATTAGTAGCCCGAGAAGTTCTGTCAAAATACAACCACCATATTTATTGGTGTGATGTAGTGTTGACTTCGTGGGCTTCATCTGGCAGGTCATCATATAGCTCGGCTACGTCCGTCGTTGGGTTTGCAGCCAAAAGATCACAAATTGCCTGTCCTTTGACCGACATCTGTTGTTTGAAGTGCAAGCCATATTGAGACAAGAGCAAGGCCCATTTTGCCAATCGCCAGCTCATGGAGGCCAGTTGCATCATGAATATTTGGACTGGATTTAAGTTGGATATAACATAAATTGTTTGTCTAACTAAATAGTGCCGCATCTTGTGAATCGCGAACACTAATGCAAGACACTGCTTCTCGATCATTAGATAACGAGACTCAGCACTGACTAATGTTCAGCTCAGGTAGTACACTGCCTGTTCATGACCGCTGTCGTCGTCTTGCGCGAGTAACGCACTTAACGAATGGTATGTTGCCTTCGTGTAGATCAAGAATGATCTACCTAACTACGGTGCAACAAGAACGGGAGGCTTCGCGAGATACGCTTTGATCTCCTCAAAGGCCATTTGAAAAGCGTCGTCCTAAATAAATGACACGCCTTTCTTGTTCAGTTTAGAGAACGGTTGGCACTTTCTAGATAGATTCGAGATGAATCTCTGAATATGCACCAAACGCTCTTGTAACCACTTGAGCTCTCAGATTTCTCGGAGGCTGTAGATCTTGAATCGCCTTGACTTTACCAGGGTCGACATGGATGCCCTTATTGGTGATGACGAAGCTGAGGAACTTGCCACTGGACATCCTGAGAAAGGATTTGGCAGGGTTCATCTTTAGCTGGTGAGCTCGCATGAGCTCAAACATCATTCTAAGATCTTTGATGTGATCATTCTTATCGCGGCTTTTCACGATCAAATCGTCGATGTAGCATTCTACCATTTTTCAGAGATGATCCCAGAAAATTTTCGTCATTGCCTGCTGGTATATGGCGCCCGCGTTCTTCAAGCTGAACGGCATGACTGTGTAGCAGAATATGCCGAGAGGTGTTCTGAATGTTGTATGTTTGGCATCATCCAGGTGCATCTTGATTTGATTATAACCTAAAAAACCGTCCATGTAGGACATTCTCTAGAACCCACAGGTGTTTTCGATCATGACGTTAGTGATTGGGAGAGCAAAATCATCTTTAGGGCAAGCCGCGTTCAGGTCTCTGTAGTCGACGCAGATCCTGATCGTCCCATTCTTTTTTAGTACTGGGACGATATTCGGCACCCAGTCTGGATGTTGTACTTCTGTGATGAAGACTGACTCGAGGAGCTTTTTCACTTCTGCCACGATTGCCTCCATAATTTGTGGACGAAACTGTCTTTGCTGTTGCTTAACAGGTTTGGCATCAGGCCTGATTTTAAGGCAATGGGTTGCACATTCGGGTCTAGCCCTGGCATATCTTCGTAGTTCCAATCGAACACGTTGATATATTCTCTAACAAGAGCGATCAATTCTTTCTTTTCTTATGGGGGAGGACTACCGCTCATAAAGATGGGTTTTGGATTGGCTTCATCGCCATATTGACTTGGACGACTATATCTTCAGTGGGGGGTTCTCTTTGCTCGAACCAGTCCCCGTACTACATGTTGAGGTGATGAATTCACGGGTCTTCCCATGTTGGCATCTCCTCGTCATCTTCCATGGTGGCAGGGTCAGCTGTGGTCATGTTTGACATCAAAGCTTTGAAGGCTTCGCCAAGGCTAACATCGAAATCCCAAGCAGATGAATCAGACGAATGTCCGTCTCTGTCATCGGGTAGGTGGTCATCAATCAACCAAGAGAATTCATTTTCAGAGGAGGATTCATATCCCAGTCCCCTTCTGAATGCATAATAATTGTTAGGCTTCCCTTTCGGGACATAAGCCGCTCTGGGCGGGACTTGAGGACCTCGTCCGAAGCAAAGACCTCCTCCGTGCACCAAGTTGTATCCCCACTTCTTAATGATATCGAATATTTCTGGACTATATCTGAATGCATGGAGTATAGGCTCGTTGTCATTGACGTCTTCTTCCAAGAAGTGATTCGGCGTCGGAACCGCATCTCCGTTTCTATAGACCAAGTCTTTTTCACTACTTGACCTACCCGGGATGATGAGTGTTGTCCCAAGGGAGTGTTGGAATAGCTTCTGTGTTATACACGATGACTGTGTTGGTAGGTGCAAGTCAGGATCATTGTATAACCTTGTCATTACATCGGTCAAAGACTACTGGTACTCTAAATCATCTTTCATTAATTCGTCAGCAAGTTGCCATTTACAACCTTCGTCTGATTATTCTTCATCATCAAGATTGATTACAAGGGGTACAATATCATTCAAAACAAACCCACCATCGTAATCAAGCCCTGCTTTGGTATTAGCTTCCCCACAGCTGTCCGTCCCTTGGGCCGATGATTCAGTATTGGACTCATTACCGTAGAGGAGAGAATTAGTGAAATAATTCTCCATCCCCTTAAATGGTTATTTGTTCGTGACCATCGTCTTGACTTGATTATTTGTGTCTACGTATTTGAGACACTGATGAAGAGTAGAGGGAACTATAACATTATTGTGGATCCAAGGTCGACCCAACAA
>JBAKGM010057933.1:0-15368 GCA_037177215.1 Asparagus racemosus
CTTGATTTCTTCAATTCTTTCAGATTATCCGGTGCTTTGTCGAAGGATTGAAAGTGTCACGGTGCTGCATTTATTGTTTGACCGCTGTCAAAATCTTGAACCGAAGCTGGTAACTAATTTTTTTGCTTTAGCTCATGTCGGTGAGTTGTCGTAGAACTGACCATCAAACTTCTTACTATTCTCGTTTAGTCGATGAACTCTCCTTCTGCGACATGTTGACCAGCATCAACATAGTTTAAGCTCCATTGGAGGTTGTTGAGTTATCCTTTAAAATATTCTCTAGAAACTTCTCGACAAAAGTGGAAAATAGTTTAGACTCGTGTACCCTATTAGAGTAATTATGAGGCTCGAATAAGCTGAACTGGGAGAAAAGTGACCCTCAATGGGTGATAACCCCACTAAATAAATATCCAAGACCCTCCGAAAATAAAGGAAACAATCGACGGGCTGTTTCGGGACTGTTTTGATGCTGCCCTAGTCTGAATTTTAGTTCAGGGCCTGGTTCAGTCTGATTCGGGGTTCGGTTCGGGGCTGGTTCGGTCCAATTCAGGGCTGGTTTAAAACCCACGAAACTTCTCTCTTTTTTCTCTTATTTTTTGGCCGGCCCCCCTCCTCGTTTTTTCTTTTGTTTTTTTTCTTTACCTCATCTCCCTCAAACCCTAACAGTCATCCGAGATCCACGTTTCCTCTGCACCTCGGACTTGAATATTCCTTCAAAATCCTAACTTTTTAAGATCTCTCAGGCCCCTCGAGCTTTTCTTCAGGTAAATCCCCATAACTTTTGCTTATGCACGAATTTAGGGATTTCGAGGGGGGAAAAATTGCACATAGGCACCACTTGGCGGCTTGACCACCGAGCCACCTCGAGTTGGCTCGGTCTTGGTCGAGCCACCAAGAGGTGGTTCGGCCATGGACGAGCAAACTCGAGGTGGCTAGGTTTTGGTCGAGCAACCACAAGGTGGCTCGGCCCTGGCCGAGCCGCCCAAGTGGTGATTGGCTTTTTCAGCTTCGTTCATTGATTGTCGAGTCTGATCTAGGCGGTTGTAGATCCTATAAGTTTAACTAGAATTTAATCGTAAGATCCTGTATATATATTTTTTAGGATTTTGGTTAGAATTTATAGTTTCCCTTTATATTTTGGATCCTCTGGATTTATATCTGACACATTCAGTTCTTTCGCAGATCGACATGTCATCGGGAATATCACACACTCCGAGGAGTCAGTCAGTTACCCCGTCACATGAGAGGGTGCCTCCATCATTTATTGGTGAGCTCTTTTCCTCATTTTTCACTCAGAATTTGCATACCGCATCCCTACTTTATTCTCTTTTGTGAGGCAATTGGGAAGAGCCGAGATCCTCCTTTGTGAGGTTTGACGCTTAAAAATAGGTTTTGCTTGGTCAACACCTATCTCGAAGCAACTAAAAGGGGGCCATTCCATGCCGTGTCGTGCTCTGTAGGATGGGGTATACTGTCGCTTTACTTGTGAGATGATGTACATTGTCCTATGGGTGCCTAATGCAGTCAGAATCATCTCACCCATTATATCTATCTCATAGGTCTGCGAGATGAGTTCAACGCCTTATATTGCCTTTATAACTGAATCTAACAAATATTAATTGCTCGTTTCCAGTTGAATACCCCTCTGGAGTGTTTTCCTCTCATGCGGTTGATGGACGTCGTGGCGCGCATTATGCCACTTCCGATTATTCTTCATCTGTTTCGATTACTCCTCGGTTTGCCTCAGGTACATCAGCGGAGGCCATCCAGGCGATTGGTGAGGGGAGTCCTTGTGTCCTTCAACTGTTGATTATTGACGCACCGCTTGTGAGAGACACCAGTTTCACTTAGCCTCTGAAGAAGACAGATTACATGTTTGGTGATTCTGTTGAAGATTTAGATGCAGCTTTTATTGAAAGTGAGTAGTGGCTGCATCAAGATGACGGAGCATTTTTATATCTCCCATGGATACCTCGCCATCACTTGTTGACTGAGTTGAGGTGTCAGGCCGTGACTCGGGAGATGTTGTGGTGCTTGATGGAGGATCATAATCACATACATTGTGGGTATATTACCCACTAGGCCATTCTGGGTTCGAGTAGGAACCGTGTCATTAGACTGCATCCTGGTGTGTTGGGATTAGACACACCACCCCGAGACGAGCTGTTCACTACTGCTCATATCTTGAAGAATCATCTTGCGAAGCTGGGGCGAGAAATGCCTGCGACCCGTCACAGATTTTACGGTTGGGTTCATTCTTCAGACAAGCTTTGGTGGGCTAGTATGACGAACTATGTCCTCAGTCGATGGGATGACGAGCTACATGCATGTGGTTTATATGCAGTGATTCGTGCCACCATGTATGGGCTACCGATCAGTGCCTATCATTTCTTTGCATTGTTAGAGCTCTACGACCCGGATTCGAATACTTTCTTGACCAATTATGGGGAGCTAAGGCTAGCTCTCCATGAGATGCATCACGTCTCCAGCTTGTCCATGGGGAAGATGTTATACTAGGAGTACTTTTCCTCGAATCGAGAGTTGAGTCAACTAAAAGATCGCATGCCTGGTCGTTAGGATACCTTATGGGATCTTACTTGCCACTATCATATTGCTTTGGCACAGGCTGAGCCACTAGCAAAGAGAAAGTTACAAGTGAGCCTAAAGCAGTTCGCAGGTTACTTGTTCAGGCATCTGGAAAGTAATTCTGGTGAGCTGATTTATGGGTTGGCACCGCTCACTCCTTCAGAGGTCAACGAGCTAATCTGGAAGTCCAGCACCCGATCCTATATCATCAGTAGCACCGAGGGTGGTTTTCCTATAGGGACTAAATTCGAGACATTATTGTGGTATGCAGTAAAGTCGATTCAGCCGATGAATCTCTTAGCCGGTTAACTCACCATCTGGTCGAAGAAGTGTGTGGTACCGTATCAGTCTAGTGATGCTTTGCCATTACACGTACTTTATCCCGTAGTTCAGCTTGCTCACAATAAGAAACTTTCTCTCCTTCTAGTGATGGTAGCTAACCTTCATCGTGGGCTTCGACAGATAGTCAGTGCCTTCACTCAAGGGGAGGGTGTTGATGTCAGACGACGACCCGGCTTGAATTATTATCTGTATGGAAGTCCGCTCGTTCTTTTCTTTCATCAACACGATGATCAACAAGATTCTCCACAGTGGGCTTTCTCTCCGTCAGTTTAAGTCGGCTCTTGGCCCTAGAACAGCTTTGATAAGGGATGCTAGTTACCCAGAGTTAGCCAAGGCAATTGCTGATGATCTTGGTCGTCTGGAACTCAGGCTTCAGAAATAACAGGAGTTAAGGGTAGCAGGTGTTTCTTCGTATATGCCGACCGAGCGGAATCTTGTCTGGAAGCATGGCACGATGTTCGCGTTTTTTCTGGACTCGAGGCTCAAATACAGCGGGACCGGGTAGAGCAGATTAAGACCGCACTTGCTAAGAAATCAGCCTCCATGAGCAACATTCATTCTTATATTACATCAAGTGAGACCAAGATAGCGCAGCTTAGGCGAGAACTTCAGGTGGAGGAAGAGAACTTAAGTGTCTTGGAGCTGACAAGAGTCAATGAAGAGAAAGCTCAAACCGCCATATCTAAGCAACTGGAGCTCTCGGAATAAAAGCTACCTGAAGTTGAGGAAGAAACTGTGAAGATATTAAATGCTAATGAGGAGTCTTTCAGGGTTAAGTTGCGGTAGGAGCTCCAGCAAGCAGGCAACGATGAGTTGACCAAGTTAGAACAACAAATCTTTTGCCATAAACTCGATATTTGAATAGCTGTAATTTCTTTGTTGAAAGACTCGACTCTTCATTGTTTGAATAAATTTCTATCCTCCTTTTTTTATTGCTTATTATGATTTTTATTTCGTTTGAAATAATCAACCACAATACACATAGGATTTTAGGCAAACCCTCAGCCATCAACGGATTTGATGAGCTTTTACCGACTACCGTTTGAATCGAGCTAGCATGCGGATTTTCTAAACTCATTCCACATGTGACATTATGCTAAAAGAATGAAACTCTTTTAGATTTGGTGCTATGATGTTGAATACATAGGCTTCGTCTTCTTTTACAGGTAAGAGACTAACCGGCAATACGTGCTAGGCGTTGACTTTAGAGTTATTGGCCAACTCCTAGCCATCAACGAATTTGACGAGCCTTTACAGATTACCATTTGAATCGGGCTAGTGTGCAAATTTTCTAAACCCGTTCCGCACGTGACGTTGTGCTAAAAGAATGAAATTCTTTTAGACTTGGTGCTATGATGTTGAATACATAGGCTTTCTCTTTCTCGAAAATAGACCACTCGACTGCATGTATTAGATGCAGGTTTATCCCTACTTAGACTTCAAGATAAAATTCTCCAGACTTGAATTCTTGGGTCTTCTTCAACTGAAAAAAGACTAAACCGGCAACGCTTATTAGGCGTTGACTTTATCCCTACTTAGGCTTTGGGATAAAATTCCCCAGACTTAGATTCTGGTGTCTTCTTTAATTGGTAAAAGACTAAACTGGTAACGTGTGTTAGGCATTGTCTTATCCGTACTTAGGATTCAGGATAAAATTCTTCATATGTGTAAGATATGGATTGTGGTGTTATTAATAACAACCTGCCACAATTTTGAATATGTGGGCTTTCGTTCTTTTTACGGTTAAGAACTAACCGGCAACGCGTGTTAGGTGTAGACTTATCCCTACTTAGGCTTTAGAATAAAATTCTCCAGACTTAGATTCTGGTGTCTTCTTCAATTAGTAAAAGACTAAACCAGCAACGCGTGTTAGGCGTTGACTTATCCCTACTTAGGATTCAAGATAAACTTTCCTAGGCTAGAATTCTGGTGTCTTCTTCAATTAATAAAAGACTAAACCAATAATGCGTGTTAGACATTGGTTTATCCCTACTTAGACTTCGGGATAAAATTCCCCAGACTTAGATTCCGGTGTCTTCTTTAATCGGTAAAAGACTAAACCGACAACACGTGTTAGACATTAGCTTATCCCTACTTAGGCTTCGGGATAAAATTCACCAAGAATGATTTTTATTGTAAAGATAAAATTGATGTAGGAAAGGAAGAATTTTATATTCTGTCTCCTAATACTAGAGAGGAAGGATTTTATATCCTATCTCCAGATCTTATTTTTAGGGTAAAGACAAACCCGAAACAAGAGAGGAAAGATTTTATATCCTATCACTTACTCTTGGAGAGGAAGAATTTTATATTCTATCTCCAGTGCTGATGTGGGAAAGGAAGAATTTTATATTCTGTCTCCCAATACTGGAGAGTAAGGATTTTATATCATTTCTCTTGCTCCTGGAGAGGAAGAATTTTATATTCTATCTCCAGTGCGAAGGAAACTAAGAGTGGGATCTCCACTCTGAGAATCGGAAAGATTCAGATAACTTTCACTTTTATAGGATTCACTACCTGATCTAGAAATAACTTTCTCGTTTATCGAAATGAAATTCTAATTTCAGGCATAACCCTGGGGAGGCGTGACCGAAGAGGGAAGGATGAAGCCCTTCTATTTATCACAAGGGGATCTTAACATTGAAAGTGGACCTCTCGTTTGTGGTGGGAATCAAGAAGGGATCTAGCTGGTGGATTGGATTAGAAAGATTTTTTTAGTGGACTCACCGTTAATGAATTTGATCAGTGAGAGAATTTCTGGTAGAGGACAGATTTAGAATTATCCTTAAGGATAATGGGTGAAATATTTCATGAGGATCTTCTCGTCAAAATGGGTTATCCCAAATATACTAAGGATAGTTTTTTTAGGAACTTCCTATTTATCGGCATTAATTGTTTATCGCCATTTTAAGTGATTAGGTGATATGTACCATTCAAATAGACTGTGTCTATCACAAAGAGTCCCTCCCATTTGGGTTCAAACTTACTCTTTTTCTTAGAATCGAGAATTATTGATCGTCGAGCAGTAAGGACCAGATCTCCTTTCTTAAAGTTTCTCTGTCAGTCTCTCTTGTTAAAAGCCCTTGACATCCTGGCTTGGTAAAACTCGAAGTGTTGTAGAGCTTCCAAGCATTTTTCATCCAACATCTCGAGCTCTTCAAGGCATCTCTGATGTTGTTCTTCCTCCATTATCTTAGTTGCGAGGGTGATATGAAGTGATGGGATTTGGATCTCTAATGGAAGTACAACTTCACATCCGTATCCCAGAGAATATGAGGTAGCTCCGGTAGGCGTGCGTATTGGAGTGCGATATGCCCAGAGTGCTTCTCTGAGGTTATCGTCCCAATCATGTTTATTGGTCTTTACAAGTTTTGACAAGATTTTAATGATTGTCTTGTTGAACACCTCTACTAATCTGTTTGCAATGAGATTATAAGCCAACGACGAGACGTCTTGAATCTTATACTTCTCACAAAATCTAATCAAGGCATTGCTGACGAATTGAGGACCATTGTCATGTATGATCCGTCTCAGTATGCCGTGTCGATAGATGACGTGATGTTTGATGAACCTAATGACATTGTTCGTTTTCACTTCTTTAAGCGGGATTGCTTTAGCCCACTTGGAGAAGTAGTCGGGAATCGCGAGAATGAACTGACCACTTTAACTGACAGAGGAAAAATAGGACCCACAATGTCCATCTCACACGTCTCGAACGGCCAAGATGTAGCTGAAGGATGCAAATGCTCCGGGGGTTGATGCATGTAATTCGCGTGTATTTGACATGCGTGTCACCTTCAAGCATACTCGATTGCATCATTAATCATCGTTGGCCAGAAGTATCCCATTCTTATGATGCGATCATAAAGCTTAGGACCAGGTTGGTGTGCGTCAGACTCTCATCCGTGTGCTTCTTTAAGGACTTCTTTTGCTACTTTGTTTGAAAGACACCAGAGCAGCAAGTCATCGTACCTGCGACGATACAACATCTGAGTCTCTCCATCATAAAAGAACCTCAGCGCTCTTCGTCAGGTCGATTCCCTCCTTTTTACGTCTTCTGGCAAAATGCCATATAGGACATAGTCAATTATAAGGAAACGCCAATCCCGGAGCTCCAGTTCAGCTTGGGTTGTGTACACCTCTTTGATGACCACTCCCTTATCCTCCTCCTCCTCATCATATATCAGTACAAATAGTTGGTGAGTTCTCACAGTGACTAACTGTTTAGTCTCAGGAAGTTGCGCTAACGATACTGCTAACGCTGCTAATGCATCCGCGTATGCATTCTAGAGGCGCAGAATATACTCGATGAAAAATTCTTCAAACGAGTCCATCATCTCAACGACCGCCTGGTGATATGGAATTAAGTCTGGATTCTTGACTTCGTAGTCCCCATGAATCTGTCTGACTATGAGTTGGGAATCCCTAAAGGCTTCGAGATATTCGATTCCCAGCTCTCTGGTGAAACTGAGTCCTATAAGTAACGTGTTGTATTTGACCACATTATTGGAGCACGGTTCGGTTAGTGAGTAAGCCCGAGGCATCACATACTTCCCTGGGGAAACTAAAACAACTCCAACTCCGGAAGAAATCTTAGAACATCTAGGGGTACTTGCCACATTGGTTGCTCGAGAAGCTCCATCAAAGTACAATAGCCATATTCACTGATGCGATGTAGTGTGTACTTCATGGGTCTCATCTGGCAAGTCGTCATATAATTCAGATGCATCCGTCATTGGGTTAGTTGCTAAGAGATCGCAAATTGCCTGTCTCTTGACCGATTTCTATTACTTGAAGTGTATGTCGTATTGAGACAAGAGCAAGACCCATTTTGCCAAACGCAAACTCATGGAGGCTAGTTGCATTATGAATATCCGAATTGAATTTACGCTAGAGATAACATAAATCGTCTGTCCAACTAAGTAGTGCTGTATTTTTCGAATCATGAAAACCAATGCAAGGCACTGCTTCTCGATCATCAGATTGCAGGATCTAGCACCCACTAAAGTCCGACTCAGGTAATACACTACCTATTTATGACCGCTATCATCATCTTGCACGAGTAAAGTGCTTACCGAATAGTTCGTCACCTTAGTGTAAATTAAGAACGGTTTACCTGACTGTGGTGCAACGAGAACAGGAGGATTCGCTAGATATGCTTTGATATCCTCAAATGCCTTTTGACAGGCATTGTCCCAAACAAATGATATGCTTTTCTTAGTTAGCTTGGATAACGGCTGGCATTTTCCGAAGAGGTTCGATATGAATCGCCGGATATAAGCTAATCGCCCCTGTAACCCTCTAAGTTCTCTTAGATTCTTCGGAGGTTGTAATTTATGTATCGCCTTCACTTTATCTGGGTCAATATGAATACCCCTAGTGGTGACAATGAATCTGAGGAATTTGCCACTGGACATTCTGGGAAGGATTTGGTAGGGTTCATCTTTAACTGATGACTCCGCATGAGATCGAACATTGTCCTCAGGTCTTTGATGTTGTCATTTTTGTTACGGCTCTTCATGACTAAGTCATCGACGTAGCACTCGACTGTTTTCTAAAGATGTTCCTAGAAAATCTTTGTCATCGCTCGCTAGTACATGGCACCTACGTTCTTTAGAATGAATGGCATGACCGTGTAGCAGTTCTGAACACCATGTGTTTTTCATCATCCTGGTGCATCTTGATTTGATTATAAACTGAAAATCCATCCATGAAGGACATTCTCTCGAATCCACACATATTGTCAATGATAACGTCAGTGATTGGAAGAGGATAGTCGTCCTTTGGGCACGCAGCATTCAGATCTCTATAATTGATGCAGATTCTGATCGTCCCATTCTTCTTTAGGACTGGGACAATATTCGCCACCCAATTTGAAAGTTATTCTTCCTGATAAAGCCTGAGTCTATAAGCCTTTTCACTTCCGCTACAATCGCTTCCATAATCTGCGAACGAAACCGTCTCTGCTATTGCGTGACAGGTTTAGCATCCGTCTTGATGTTGAGACAGTGCATGACCACACTTGGGTCGAGTCCCAGCATGTCTTCGTAGTTCCAAGTGAAAACGTCGATATATTCCCTGATGAAAGCAATCAACTCTTCTTTCTCCTCTGGGGAGAGACTGTTGCTAATAAATATTGGCTTAGGGTGTGTTTCATCACTCATATTGATTTGGACCACTCCATCCTCGGTGGGGGTTCTCTTTGCTTGAACCAATCTCCATATTGCATATTCAGGTGATGGATCCACAGGTCTTCTCATGTTGGCATCTGCTCATCGTCCTCCATCATAGTGGGGTCGACTGTAGTTATATTTGACATCAAACCCTTGAACATTTCACCGATACTGACGTCAGAATCCCAAGCAAAGGAATCAGATGAATATCCATCTCCTAAATCGGATAATTGGTTATCGATCAACCAACAACATTCGTCTTCTGAAGAAGATACATATCCTAATCCTCTACTGAATCTATAGTAATTATTAGGTTTTCCCTCCGGGACGTGCGCAGCTTTGGGTGGACTTGAGGACCTCGTCCGAAATAAAGACCGTCTCCTCATGCAAAGTAATGCCTCCATCTTTTCATGAAATTCTGCGCTTCAGAACTACATCTGAATAGATGAGAGCCCAGTTTATCATCATTAACATCATCTCTCTAAAAGTGGTCTAGTGCTAGAATCGTGTCTTCCTTACCATAGACCAAAATCTTTTTCATCACTTGTTTTACCCGGAATCATGAATGTTGACTCGGAAGAGTCCCGAATATGCTTCTGTGTTACGCAAGACGACCGAATCGGTATGTGCAACTCGAGGTCATCGTACAGTCCTTTTATAACTATCATTCAACGATTCTCCATCATCAAGATTGACTACACCGAGTACAATGTCATTTATGACAAAACCACCATCATAATCAAGCCTAGCTTCGGTTCTAGCTTTCTCGCCGCTATCCATGGCTTGGGTTGATGATTCAGTATCGGACTAGTTACCGTAAAGGAGGGAGTCAGCAAAGTAGTTCTCCAACCCCTTAAATAGTTGCTTATCCGCGATCACTATCTTGACTTCATTATTCGTGTCAACATATTTTAGACATTGATAAAAGGTGGAGGGGACTATAACATTATTATGGATCCATGGCCGACCCAATAATAAATTATAGGAAATCTCTGCATCAATCACATAGCATGTGACTTTAGACTTCAAATCTCCCATCTAGCACTTTATCCGGATTTTACCTAGCGACCGAGGCCCATAAATCACCGTGCCTATAGATGCCAATTTACTGGCAGGAATCTTGAGGCTATACATCAGGCGGAGGGGAATGATACTCACAGTGGAATCTGGATCAACTTGAATTCAGTTGACTTCGCTAGAGCCAATGTATCCGGTAAAAGT
Source organism: Asparagus racemosus (assembly GCA_037177215.1). Taxonomy (NCBI): domain Eukaryota; kingdom Viridiplantae; phylum Streptophyta; class Magnoliopsida; order Asparagales; family Asparagaceae; genus Asparagus; species Asparagus racemosus. The sequence continues at coordinate 10,323 of JBAKGM010057933.1, forward strand.
AATGCAGAGGAAGTGCTTGGTTGCGAGGTTGCATTACTGGGTTGAAAACTCTAGTTCTTCAGGACTTGGCTTAATCTAAGTGAGGAACACCTCAGAGTCAGCCAGGGCTTCCTGTAGGGCCTCTTTGGTTTTTTTTGACAACGATAGCAGCTCATAGAGGCTTATCCTCGCTGGGATGAATAATGTAAGCATATAATTTACATTAGTTATCCTGCAAAATATGTTAGTCATAGAATCTAATTTTAACATGACGGCTCATGCATTGAATCTGATTATGATGCCCACAATGAGTTTTCGGCGGTCCCCTTACAGGTCCAGGGCTGTTGAACTCATATTCGACCTCCTCTTCGACCGGGATCACTATCCGCGGTTGCAACACGACGATCTCATCAGCGAGATCGTTGGCGCTCCTACTGTGGTCGTCAGCTTGTTCGCGGGAAAAGTCAGCTTGATCTTCATTGATGATGAACTCATTATAGCTTTATGCGTTTACAAATAAATTCAAAAAAGTTCTTGCTTGCGTGGGATCTTTGTCCTTTAAACAAATGCAGGACCCTGTTTATCAAGTTCTTGCTTGCGTGGGATCTTTGTCGGTGCTAAGGTTTATCCGTGGACCACCGCGTGATCGGATGCTGGTGTCAGATCTGAGATCTACACGATCGAGGGAATTATTTCATGAAGGAAATAATCACCTAAAGTGAGTGAAATCGACCGAGCGAGATCACTACTCTTCTCAGGATCAAAACCAAGTTTGATCTGGAGGAATCACGTGTAGATCTGACTTGGTGATTTCTCAAACTTCTTCGCTTTATGTGTTGACAGGCTCGCTGAGATTTCGGATCTAGAATTCTCGGATCTAAGTGTAGATCGCTCTAGAATTCGACAAAGTCTCCCCTTCTTGCCCAAAAGTTTAGATCTGTGCCATTGAGACCCCCCTGATATTTATAGGCTTCAGAAGCGGATCTAGGTCGGATCTGTGCCAAGCCACCATTTGGTGGCTCGGCCACCGAGCCGCCCACGTGGCTTCGTTTTGTTGTTTTCCAAGTCCAATTTGTCCAGTCTCGTCGATATTTGCTAATCTGAAGCTTCACAGTTGGATTTATTCCACGATTCGTCGCTTCGCTGACTTGTACGCCTCGTCGATTCGCTTCATGCATTTCGTCGACTCACTGTATGCCTTTGCGTCGCATTTACTTGTTATTACGTCATCAATAGTTCGCCGTTGCATTGTCGGATGGCTGTCGATCGTCAACTCATCGTCACGAGTCATGATCGGGGACTTATAGGCAATTTTCAATGCCTACAACAATGTGCTCAACTATTATGCTCATGTATGGATTGAGATCCTTAATCCATTAATGAACAAGTTCATTATGAGTTGGTTCTATTTAGATTGACATAGGGTCGATTTAATCCAATTATCACCTGTACATATAATATCACTTTGCTTTCATTTCCTCAATGGATGTGAGCGAGTTAAACACCAACTAATCTCATTTAATAAATTGTGTTCAAGGACAAATATCGATATTTGGATAAGACGCAAAGGAGAACGAGAAAGGTATGAGATCTCCATTCATCTTGGTTATCCCAATCTTTTATATCTTGCTTGTTTCCTATTGATCTCCTCTTCATTATAAGGTCATAGAAGGATCCTGAAATAATAGATCTCAACTAGTATTTGGTTCCTCCTCTACCTAAAACATACCTGGCACCTACCTGCTTTTCAAAGGGATGGCTCTCGTATTTTCGGAGGTTGAACTCTTTCTTTAATTTCTAGGTACAATATCACGTAGTTAACAACTCTTTGTTTTATATGAAAAAATATTTTTCGACTTTCATGCTTAAAAATCCATCAAAGAGTAAAGGATCAAAAAAAAAAAAAAAAAAAAAAAGAGGTCGTCAATACACAAGAATTAGACTTTTTCATCTTTAAAAGCGAATAGCTTTGATGCTCCAATTAAGTATCGATGACATATTTTGTAAATTTTCCCCCTAAAAAAGCTCTCTCACAACCGGGATTTAAGGGATAAGACGGTTGAGAAGTGTTCCACACCCAAAATTGCAAGTTTACTTAGATAATAGAGTTATTTTATGAAGTACAAATAAGAAGAGGAGCAGAATTTATGATTAGTTACAACTCTAACAAGTCACAGAATTCTTATAGTCTTTACCAAATTTCAATCTTTTTTTCCGTTTTTTATTGATTTCACAAAATGGCTCTTTGATCTTTAAGGTCGGCTGTCAACTACATTTTTTTCTTTCTATATTATACCTACTTTTAATTTTTGTATGGATAACATATCATAGGTTTTCTTTTTATTTTTCATTCTGTTTAATTAAACTTTGATCTCAACTAGTATTTGGTTCCTCCTCTTCCTAAAACATACCAGGCGCCTACCTGCTTTTCAAAGGGATGGCTTTCGTATTTTCAGAGGTTGAACTCTAAACCAACGCACTCTTTTTTTAGTTTCTAGGTACAATATAACATAGTTAACAAATCTTTGTTTTATATAAAAAAAACATTTTTGGACTTTCATGCTTAAAAATCCATCAAGGAGTACAGGACTAAAACAAGTTGTCAATACACAAGAATTAGAGCTTTTTCATTTTTAAAAACCAACGGCTTCGGTGCTCCAATTAAGTACTTAAGTACCGATGACATATTTTGTAAATTTTTCTTATAAAGAGCTCTCTGACATCCCGGATTTAAGGGATAAGACCGTCGAGAAGTGTCCCATACCCAAATCAAAGACAAAGAGATTGGGGACGATCTTAACAAAGAATTGTAACGATCTTGCAATTGAATCTCTCAAATCCAAGGTATAACCGCTCAAATCCTAACCTTGCCAATTTTTGTGAAATTTTCTTTGATTTATAGTGCAAACTGTGCATTGAATTGTTGCAAATTATTATAGAACAAATTCTAGTCATGTTGTTATGTATTTTGTTGGAAAAAACTATAAAAATCAATCGATTGATACGTTCTAGTGACGAACCAATCAATTGGTTTACCGATTTGCCAATCGGTTTGCCAATCGATTGACAACTAGAATAGAAACTAAAAAGTTACAATTTAACCTCTGAAATATTGAAATTCTTTCAACTTTGAACCCTAATTACCTCAATTAACACACTTTCTTGTAATTCAAGTTAATGGCTTCAGGAAAACAACAAAGAACTGTAGAATCCTCTCTATCTTTCGACAATTTACCTACTCATTTTGAGAGAGGGTTCAACATTTGATAAACTATTTGAATTCCAACCTATTATTGAGGTATTTACAAAAGTCAGGATCAAATCAATGATAACTCAAAAACCATCACAGTTGAGAACTCAGCTTCTGCCACTGTTCGAGAGATAACCATCATAGTCACACCTAGGCTCATCTAGAAGATCTTAAGACTCCCTAAGCCCCCCTAGAGGTTGCCCCGATTTTGTTCGAGTTTCTATTGAGTTAGAGATAGCCTCTGATGAATACAATCAGATGGTGGAGTATTTGTTTGCTACAGTACCTAGGGGTGGGATCTTACATTCAGACATGCCTAGATTTGTTAAGTTTGAGCTACACCCGAGCTCCTCATATTCAATTATCACCACCTGAGACCTACTCCTACTATACCGGATCGCTACCGATCAGCATTTAGATGTGGCATACTTGATATTTAGGATGACTGCGGGTATGGTGACCAGCGCCAATGAGTATCTCAGCCAACAGTATAGGTAGAAGGTCCAGCTGATCTACCCCTTTCTCATTACCTAGATTTGTGAGACTCTCGATATATCGGCATATTCTATAGATAGACTAGAGGTAGGGAGAGTACCATTGACAGTTAAGACAGTGAAGAAGAGTGTTTCTGCCCAAGGCAAGGGGCCCATTATTTTCACTTCTACTTCTTCACATAGACCAGCACCAGCTTAGCAAACCCTACCTACACTGCCTCCGCCACCCAGTGATGCACCGACCGAATGGACACCCCAGATACTTGGTGATCATCTCTATGCTCTCGAAATGGGGTTCCACTAGTTTCAAATGGAGTTTTAGCAATTTCAGAGTCAGTATACAGCTGATCAAGCCCGCCTCACAGCTCAGCTTGACCAGTTTCACTAATACGAGCATTATATAGCCTCAGCTCTTCATGAGATGAGACTCGAATCTGAGGTCCCACCACCTTATTAGCCTCCACCCCCTCCTCCATCACAGCAGGATCCACCACCACCACCACTACGTCATTAGCCTGCTACATGACCCGAGGGCGAGTATGATATCAGTAGTACCGATACAGAGATGGATGATGAGGACGTGGATGTCATAGGGACCGATGATCAGGATGATGAGGATGACGATCAGGATCAGTCTGGTGGTGATGAGCAGTGAGGGATGTTTCCATTTCATGTCTGTTGGATATCATGTCCCCATGTTTTGATGATAACAATTTATTCACTATGTGTATTATTGTGCACTAAGATATCAATGCAGATTTAAACATCAACTTATAATCAAGATATGTGAACAAGTGTTGGATGAGTTCAAGGTAAAAGAAGTAAAGAAGAAGAAGTTCATATAACGTCGCAATGTAAATTTACATTTTCTTTATTTAGATTCTTTTGTACAAGCCTTGATCACTCATATACACACGCATAAGCATTTAGAACACACTAACACATGCTTAGTGTGTGGTCAACAAATGAAATCCCCTATGTTAACCATTAGAGTTTAAAGTTAAAAATATTTAAGTTATCTCATTTTCAGACCTTAGTAGTTGACAAATAGCAATAGTAGTTGACTACCCAACTCATTTGATCAAAATATGAGTTGCTGTCTTTTTACAGTATAGTTGACTAATGACCTTTGTAGTCGACTAATTAAGACTTTAGCAGAATATTAAGTTTCGGTCATTTTACAGTGTAGTAGACTAGTAGTTATAGTAGTCGACTAATAAATACTTGAACTGATTTCTAGAAACTATAAAATTACAGAATAGTCAACTAATAGATGTTATAGTCGACTACTTAGCTTTAAAACTGAATTTCAGACTTTCTGTC
>JBAKGM010057952.1:0-15364 GCA_037177215.1 Asparagus racemosus
ATATTCCAGTCCATGTCATCCATATAATTTATGGGGTGGCTATCGCAGACTTGTATCTACTTTATGAGAGACTGACCTGTCTTCTTAATTCCTTTTCTTTTTGTATGAGGTGTATATTGCAATAGCATGAACAAAAGTCTGTAAATCGTAAATTTGTTATTTCAAAATGACTAGAAAAATATTTGCAAGTTTCCATTTGAATTATGGAAAAGGATGGAAAAATTGAGTGATGGCATGTTGTCTTTCATATCCACTTGACCTTCTAAGTAATTATCAAGAAGAGGTTCCTAGAATTACGGAAAGAAGCAGGTATCATTGAGTTCATATATTTCTTCATGGTTCCACATTAATATGACAATATAAGGTGACTCAAATTTCTACGTCAATAATTTTGCGAACTGTCGGAAGCACTAACAGAGTGCACAGAGGAAGGAGAAAAGAAAGAAGCAGTAAGAGGAAGTTGCTTGTTGCATGCGTGGTTATCTCTCGAAGGAAAATCCGCTGAAGCAGCGGTCAAGGGTACAACATTCTTATTCATGCTACTATCATGTTACTGTTAGTACACAAGATTCCATTTGATGGCAGAAAATTTTAAACTTACCTTGTTCTTTGTTCATGTAAATGTCTTTCCTCTATGTTCACCTGAAACTAGCAGAGACATTCAGCCATCTGTCTGTATCTTGCAGAGAGGTATTAATTGGGTTACGCTGACTCTTAACACCATATTGATTAACACCATATTTAATCAACCAAATAGATACTGACATTTTAAAATAAATTATTGAGTTCACTTCCCTATAAGGAAATGATCTGCCTACTTGTTTGATCATCTTGTGGTGCTATTTTCATAGCTCTGCTACCTCTCTGAGATTTACTTTCTGGGCTTTGAAGGAACCTGATTTCACTACCCTTCATGTACCGAACAGATGACGAACAATTTTATGCCTGCTCGCATTTCGAGACCTAACAGTTATGTAAAATATAACAGAGTAAAAGCAGTGCGATGATAAGTAGACTATTGTTTCTTTTGAAGTCTGTTGATCGTATGAGCATCAACATGTTCTCAACCAACACCACCGCATGTGCTCTCTTCCACCCTCATCAACTCAACGGCCCATAAATTGATCTCAATACCTCCCTAAACACTTTGACAGAGAGAGAGAGGGGAAATAGAGAGAAAGGGACTCAGAATAGAGAGTTTCTTTTTTTTTTTCGTGTCGGCTGCTGAGCCTCTTGCTTGGTACTGCACTAGGAGAAGGCTACTCATGGAACATATTGGAGTACTTGGAGGAAAAAGAGATGATCTGGGAGTGAGCCTGAAGAACTATTACGAGGGCTGGAAGCTCAACGAGAAGCTCCACAACATCAGAAAAATCAATGAAGTGCCTGGAGAGTACATCAGTACAATAAGCAAGTACACGAGCTCTTCTCAGCACAAAGCTGATGCCCAACGAGCCGCTGATGAATCTGAACTGTTCCTGACTGAGACATTAAAATTTCAAGGTGATGATCTTTGATGTCGATAACACACTCCTCTTCAATTTGCACTATTACAAGAAGCACAACTTTGGGTAGTATCTCTGATTTATCTTTTCGTTTCAGATCAGTTCAAATCTGTGCACCATGATTATTTTGGGTAAATTCACAAACCTGCCTGAACTTTGGGGTGTTTTGCACAAACTCCCCTATGCTTTTATAGATTAGAGAAAAACCTCTTCTTGTTAATGCTGTTTATGATTCCGATAGTTCATATGCTTTGTATAATTTTAAAAGTTCACGGTTTTTCTGTAATTTCTTTTTTTTGTTGGGGCAAGGGAGGGGGGGGGGGGTGGGGGGTGGGGGAGTTGGGGTTCACAAAACACCCCAAACTTCAGTCGGATGTTGTGATATTACCCGAATTTTCACATGCAATAGTAATTGTGTGGAAGGGGTGTGTTTGGGTGCAGTGCAATTGATGCAAACAGAACTTCTCTAGAGGCATGGATGCGGGAGTATAAAGCCCCTACAGCTGAGCATATGCTAGACCTTTATCATGCTATTTTAGCTCGAGGTTTGAAGATCTTCATCATTTCTTAGTATGTGCGAGATGCCACTGTTGATAATCTAGTTAAGACTGGCTACAGTGGATGGACAGGGCTCGTCCTAAGGTATATGCTATTATCCTAGATTTTTATGGTCGTGCATATGAATCATATTCTTCTATTTAGTATGCATGAATCATATTCTTCTATTCAGTTCTATTAAAGATGTCTCCTTCATTAAGTTAACGACTTTCATATCCTTTTCAATTGTTTTCAGTCAAGTTCTTTTAGGCCGACCCATATACTTCTACTTGCTCCGTTAAAAATTTCACAAACCTTTCTTAAGTTTGGCCATTTTGAGATGACCCTTTAAACTTTAGAAATGTCACTTAACCCCCCTTAAGTTTTGTCAGATGACCCCCCAAATAAAACCATTTGATCTAACTGTGCACGTGAGAATTGCATGCATCCAAATGACCAAAACCCCCCTGATGGAAAAAACCCTTTCATGCCCTTTTTAATAAATTTTAGGGTAATTTTCACAAAATTAATTTAAGTTTGGTCCCATTTTGATCAAAATGCCCATGCATAATTTAGTTTAATCTGATCGTCGGATTGTTAATTTGAAAAGGGTGTCTTGGCTATTTTACAGTTAATCTAACACCATTAGGAGTTAATTTAAGATTTTAAAAATGTTTGAGTTTCTTTAAAACACCGCAAACTTGAGACGGGTTAAGTGGCATTTTTAAATTTAGCCTATAATTTCTCAGAATATCGGTTGTTGAGTTCAGGTGTGATAAAGATGGTTATAGTAGTGTGCAGGAGTACTGGGCAGAACAGAGGAAGAGGTTGATCAACAAAGGGTACAGGCTATGGGGGATCGTCGGCGATCAGAAGAGTAGCATTGTAGGAAAACCTTGTGCTAGGAGAACTTTTAAGATACCGAGCCCTGTGTACCATGTTGCTTAACTGTATCAAACCATAAGCGGTTCTTGTAATGATATCGATGAAATAAAATCCAAGCTATGGTTCTTATATTCGTCTCTGCTAATAATCACAGAAATATTGTTCATTGTATTAATTGTTGTCTCCGGATAAGGTTGTGGCCCACACGATATAAATTATCTTAATTTGTAATGGTATTTGAAATTCGTATTCTATAAAAGTTGTAGTGGATTGAAATAAGATTTTATCTAGATAGTTTTCTTCATGAATGGAAACTGTTTTTTAAGAAGTCTTAGCTTTTAAGAATTCTAGTTACAACAGAAGGGTCCTAGCTTTTAGCCTATGAATACAACCATAGTTTTTCCATCAGATTTAGGTTTTTCGGTAAGACATAGGCTGGAAACTCGTTCTGTTTTCTTTATTTTATTTATTCTAATGGTGATCTAAACTTTGTTTTTTGTTTATGAATATACTCAGATTATCTCTAGTTTCGATCTAATTTTCTGAGTTACAGATCTATCTAGACAACAATGGCTGGAGGTATCTTTTAATTTAATTTATTTCCGCTGCGTGATTTGTATTTATTTAGATTACAATTTCTTACACGTGGTATCAAAGCCAACTCCATCTATGTTGTTTAGTATTTTTTTTAAAGATTTTGAATCATATTACTGCTTGTTCAATGCACGAGCAAAGAAAAATTATCTGATCTAGCCTATAAAATCGGTGCACTGTAGCAATCGAAATAAATAGAACTGAATAAGAGCAATGCTTAGTTTTGGAACTAGCCTTTAAAATCTCAAGACCTGTAGTTTTGCCCTGCTACAGTAAAACGATATTTCTAAACTGAAGATAATAAAGCTCTATTATGGAAGTTTCTTTTAATGAAGCCTTGTGTATCTTTCAGTTTGTTAAAATTCTGAAATTAAATACCTGAAGTTGAAACTTCGAGTCATGTTGTTAATCTAAAGTATTGCTTATGAGACACTCGTTCACCGATTAAAGTATGCACTTGAAGTTTAATTAGTTTTAAGATGTCTTGAAGTAGCGATTGTCGAATGACTTAAGAGTAGCCATAGCATTTTATGTCCTGAGGATAGTCAAATAAAGATGAACTTTATTAAATTTGAATGACATCTGGTTTGCAATTAATTCAAAAAACTAGTAACTCAGTCCCATAGGGAAGTTATTATTGCTTTGGGTTACTTGGAATAAGATATTAAAAAGTAATATTAAGAATAAATTTTTCCTAGGCCCATAGGTGTGGAATAATTTATTTCTTGATATTAATTTTTATTAGTCTTATTAACAAAGCAAGAATAAATTCATGCGTGATACTACCTTTGCCCATTGGAAGGTTTGAATTTATTTAGATCTATTCTAAACTGATATTGGTTGTTCAGAACTCAAGTTTTATTTCATAGTACTAAAGTTTAAATTCCTTGATTATTGCAGCTATTCCTACTGCTTATGTTCCAATACTTTGTAGTGATAACTTTGATGATTGGAAAGGCGAAATTCTTTTCTCATTTGGGTGCATGGATCTAGACTTGGCGCTTCGTGTGGATCAACCACCTGATCCTACGAGGGAAAGTACGCCGCATAAGAAACAAATGTGTGAACGATGGGAAAGATCAAACCGATTGAGTTTGATGCATGTTAAGTCTCATGTCAGTAAGAGCATCCGAGGCTCTATTTCAGATTGCCCTAAGGCTAAAGATTACTTGAAGCCATTGAGGAATAATTTGTTAGCTTGGATAAAGCTTTGGCCAGCACCTTGATGAAGAGGCTTTCAAGTAAAACATTCCACCACTCTAAGAGTGTGTGTGAGCACATTATGGAAATGAGGGACACCGCTGCTCAACTCAAGTCCCTTGAGATAGAAATTTCTAAGTCATTCCTAGTGCATTTCATTTTGAACTCTCTTCCTTCTGAATATGGGCCATTTAAAATTTTAACAACACACATAAGGAAATATGGTCTGTGAATGAATTATTGATCATGTGTGTTCAGGAGGAAGAGAGATTAAAGCATGAGAATCTTGAAAGTGCTCGTTTGGCTACTCATAATGAAGGAAGCACTGGGAAGAACAATCATGCTCAACAAGGAAAGAACAAGTAAAATGTGCCAATGAAGAAATATGGCGATAAGGATAAATATTTCCTTTGCAAAAAGGCTGGGCATATGAAGAAAGATTGTATTAAGTGCAAGAAATGACTCATAAAGAAAGGTAATTTCATCTCTTTTGTGTGTCATGAATCCTTTTTTGTTAAAGTTCCAAATAATTCATAGTGAATTGATTCTAGTTCTACAATCCATATTGTCAATACCATGCAGGGCTTTCTCAACCTAAGGAAGCCGAAGGGAAATGAACAGTACATCTATTCAGGAAACCGGATGCGTTCACAAGTCAAGGCTGTGGGAACCTTCAGATTGATTTTGGAGCCTAGTTTCACATTGGATTTAGAAAATGTCTTTTATGTCCAGAATTCTCTAGAAATTTAATTTCAATTTCAAAATTAATTTCTGTTGGCTATGGTTTCATTTCGAAGGAACATATTTTGATATTTTATTGAATAAAGTCAATATTGGTGGTGGAAACTTAATTGATGATTTATATAAATTTGATCTGGATCCTACGTTTGAATCGACTTATTTAAATATGCATGTTGGTGTCGGCATAAAGCGGAATTCTATTAACGAGAACTCTTCTACCTTATGGCATGGGTGATTGGGACATATCTCCATAGAGCGAATTAAGAGATTAGTAAATGATGGAGTTTTAAAAACTCTTAATTTTTCTAATTTTGGTACTTGTGTGGATTGCATTAAGGGAAAGCAAACTAACAAGTCCACTAAAGGTGCTAAGAGGAGTTCTAGTGTTTTGAAAATCATACACACTGATATTTGTGGACCTTTACTACTCCTTGCCTAAATGGTCAGAGATATTATATCTCATTTATTGATGACCATACTAGATATGTATCTTTATCTCCTTTTTGACAAAGCAGAGGCACTAGATGCCTTTAAGAGCTATAAGGCGGAGGTGAAGAAACAAAGGATAATAAGATAAAAATTGTAAGATTAGATAGAGGTGGAGAGTACTATGGCAGGTACACTAAAAAGGGACAAATGCTAGGTCCATTTGTAAAATTCCTCAATGAAGAGGGCATCATTGCCCAATATACAATTCCCAGGACACCACAACAAAATGGTATATTGGAAAGGAGGAATCACACGCTTATTGACATGACGAGGAGCATGATTAGTAATTCTAATCTTTCTGAATCTCTATGGAGTGAAGCCTTGAAGACTGCAATGTACATTTTAAGTAGGGTTCCATCTAAAAGTATTCCTAAAACACAATTTAAACTATGGTATGGATGGAAGACTACTTTAAATCACGTGCACATATGGGGTTGTCCAGTTGAAGTGAGGATTTATAATCCACACATAAAGAAAATTGATCCGAGAACAATCAGTGGTTATTTCATTGGCCATCTAGTTAACTCTAAAGGACATTGATTTTATTATCCTTCACACTCTACAAGAGTAGTTGAGGCTAGAAATGCTAAATTTCTTAAGGATTCTGAACCTAGTGGGAGTGCATTTTCTCAGAGGATAGAATTTGAGGAAGCACATGAGGAAATCGAGTTGCATAAAGATAGAGATTTGGTTATTCTTCAAGGAAATCAAACAGATGATCTTGTTGAGCAACCAATTCAATAGCAACGAGCCCATGAAATTGAAGTTCATAATGAAGCTCCTATTGATGTAAATCAAGAGGTAGGATTAAGAAGGCCCTCAAGGGAAAGAAGATCAGCTATTTCTAGCGATTATGTTGTATATCTTCAGGAGTCTAATTTTAATATCGAACCTAAAGATGATCTGCATACGTTTTCACAAGTCGTAAATGGAGATCAATCTACTCTTTAGTATGATGCCATGAAAGAAGGGATGGAAACTATGGCTAAAAATCAAGTTTGGGATCTCATTGAATTACCAAAAGGTGTTGTGGCTATAGGCTGTAAATGGGTCTACAAGGCCAAAAAGGACACTTCTGATAATGTCGAGTGATATAAGGCTAGACTTGTGGCTAAAGGTTTCACTCAAAAGAAAGGGATTGATTATCATGAAACTTTCTCTCCAGTTTTAAAGAAGGATTCATTTAGGGTTATCATGACTCTAGTAGCTCATTTCGATTTGGAGTTACATCAAATGGATGTGAAAATAGCCTTTCTGAATGGGGATCTTGAGAAAGAAGTATACATGAGGCAACCAGAAGGATTTTGTGATGAGAAAGATAACCACTTAGTTTGCAAGCTGAAAAGATCTATATATATATATATATGGACTAAAACAAGCCTCACATTAGTGGGATAAAAAGTTTTAAAATGTTATTTTCTCATATGAATTTTCTAAAAATATTGTTAATCTATGTATATACCTTAAGGTCAGTGGGAGCAAGGATATATTTCTAGTCTTATATGTGGATGATATTCTACTTGCAAGCAGTGATTTAGATTTGTTACATGAGACAAAATAATTTCTCTGTAAAAACTTTGAAATGAAGGATTTAGGTGAAGCTTCTTATGTCATTGGCATAGAAATTCACAGAGATAGGTCTAAACGAACTTTAGGACTATCTCAAAGGGCCTACATTGAAAAGGCATTAAAGAGATTTAGAATGAAAGATTGTGCATTCATGTCAGCACCTATCATCAAAGAGGATAAACTCAGTCAAGATCATTATCCACAAAATAAACTAGAAAAGGAACAGATAAAGAGCATACCTTATGCATTTGCCGTGGGTAGCTTGATGCATGCACAAGTCTACACTCGACCTAACATCGGATTTACAGTAGGATTATTGGGTCGATACTAGAGTAATCCTGGTATGGAACATTGGAGGGCTACTAAAAGATTCACGAGATATCTAAAGGAAACCAAGGACTACAGATTAACGTACAGTCATACTGATCATTTGGAGGTGGTCAGTTATTTAGATTCAGACTTTGCTGGATGAGTAGATTCTAGAAAATCTACTTCGGGACATGTCTTCCTTCTCACTGTAGGTGCTATATCTCGGAGGAGTACTAAGTAAATAATTGTTGCTTCATCTACCATGGAGGCAGAGTTTATTGTGTGCTATGAAGCCACTACACAAGCATTATGGTTGAGGAACTTTATCTTAGGTCTCAAAGTCATCGATTCTATTGCGAGGCCTATGACGATCTATTGTGATAATTCAGCGGCTGTTTTCTTCTCTGAAAATAATAAAAGTGTAAACCGAAGCCATCATATCGACATAAAGTATCTTAGTGTTATAGAGAATGTAAAACAAAGTGTTGTGTCCATTCAACACATTAATACCAAGCTTATGATTGCAGATCCGATGACTAAAGGATTGCCGATAAAATAGTTCCTAAGTCATGTGGAGCATATGAGATTGTTTTAGCTCGTTATGTGTTTGTTTTTCTCTCTAGTTGTTTTTAGACATGCTCTGAATATTCTTAGAGAATAAGGTTTGATTTTATTGTGTACAAATAAAGTTTTCATATTTAAATTATATCCGTTAGGATAGTTAAAGTAGGATCCGAGTGACTTGTAGGAAGTCATTCATAAAGTTTGCTCATAAAGTTACTCACTTAGTAAATTTATGCATCGTGATACAAGGAAGGAAGAGCTCGTTGTTGCTAAGGGCTTGACCGCTATGATTCATGCATTAGATTCTTTATTTAAGTGGGAGCTATCCACTACTAAATAGTGTGAATTTTAATTATGACCATACTTCTATGTTAATTATGAGATATTTGTATCATATATTTGAAATTCTTATTCTATAAAAGTTATAGTGGATTGAGATAAGATTTTATTTAGATAGTTTCCCTAATGGATGAAAACTATTTTTTAAGAAGTCTTATCTTTAAAGAATTATAGTGATAACAGAAGGGTTCTTGTCTAGCTTATAAATACAGCCATAGTTCCTCCATCAGATTTAGACTTTTCGATAAGGCATAGGCTAAAAACTCTTCCTATTTTTTTATTTTATTTATTCTAACCATGATCTAACTTTTGTTCTTTGTTTATGTCTATACTCAGATTATCTCTAGTTTTGATCTAATTTTCTGAGTTAAAGATCTATCTAGATAATAATGACTAGAAGTATCTTTCAATTTAATTTATTTTCGCTACATGTTATGTAAAGATTACAAATTCTAACATACTTTTCACTTTATACTCTTGTAATTTAGCCACTGCCAAAAGGAAAATTTTGACAAATTACATTAGACCCCTTGATGAATGCAAATCTCCATCTTGATCTTCATCCATATCTCATCTTCATCTTCATCTTCATCTTCATGATCAAATAAAGATAAGAAAAGAAAAATATGAAGAGGTGAAAAAAATCCTTTTATTAATTGCAATAAAAAGTTACAATTTGGAAGGTCTTCTCAATTAAGAGTAACTCTCCTCTCCAAAAGAAGTTTTTACAAACTTTTTCACACTCAAACCCCTCATCCTCTATCCCTATTTCTAGCCTAGAGCAATGAAGGAGAACTCGTAGATGAAACTTGGAGATCAAGGATTTAATATCAGCTACTAAACCAATCTGTTGCGGATCAATCAGCTAATCAATCGGTTGGTCGACCGATTAGTTTGCGCAGATTTGATTTTTTATGATATTTTGTTAGTGATATTTAACAAGTTTTGGGCTAATGAATCCCAACCCAATTGGACTTAGATCATTAAGCATGGAAATACTCCTTAGGCTTAGTTGCTCGGTCAACTTATGCTTAGTAAGATAGAACCACCTTGGATTTTAAGAGAATTTTAATTGGTGCTTATTTTTCGTACTCTTCTTTTATAAAGTTAGTTTTTTAAAAATGTCTAGTGTCTGACCTTTGGGATTGGAAATGGGCTACTTTTCCAGGACAATAAAATTAACAGGAAAAATGAACACTCCAACCTTGATCAAACATCCTCTACCTCTTCCTTGGAAATTTTTATGAATCTATCAGCTAATTGTAAGGTGCATCTTGTCAGTTTAGATTCTCCTACACCTAGCTGTTGATAGACTAAATAGGGAAGAAGGTTTACACTGGCTCCTAAGTTCAAGAGTGCCTTATCAATAATGGTATATCCTACAACACATGAAATAGAAGGAGAACCAGTATCCTTATATTTCAGGAGTATGGGCTTTGAGAGCATATCACTAATATTAGCAACAAGAAAGACTTTCGTGGGAACATTTATTCTTCTCTTCTTAGTGCATAAATCCTTCAAAAATTTTACATAAGAAGTGATTTGTTCAATTACATCTAAGAGAAGAATGTTGACCTTATCCCGCTCGAAAGTTTTTAGGATCTTCTCCTCCTGAGGGGAGAATTTCCTAGGCCTGAGTCTATCTGGAAAGGGAGCAATTGATTTAAACCTATCAAAATTAGGCTCAGGTTCGATTTTAGGCTCTTGTCATTGGAAGTAGTTGATTGTTGAATAGAGTTATAAAAAGGAGAGAGAGCTTATTCTGGTTCAAGGGTTTCTATTGGAGGCATTCAAACTGATTATCAACCTGTTTTCCTGACCGTAGTGAGTGGATTGCATTCACTTGAGCTTGGTAGGTTGAGCTTGATCCCATGTCCTTAGGGTTGGTGACGGTTTGACCCGAAAATGTTCCTTTCTTTCTCTCACTCATAGCACTAGCTAGTTGTCCAATTTAGATTTCTAATCTAGCTATGGCTTGAGTGCTAGAATTCAGAATTTGTCCGGTTGGTTGCATAAGGAATTCAAAGTGTTGGATGTTTGAGTCAACAATTTGGCAGTCTGTGTAGAACCTTTAATCATTGTTTCCAAACCCTTTTTATTGATGCTCAGATCACACAGTCAACTCAGTCAAAGCTAGTTTGAGGTTTATGATGATGATGATGGGGTTCGTTTTCTTTCTCCGAATTGCTTGGCTAGCAGAGAGATGGGGTGTCCTGCGCAAGAGAAGAAACTGCTAGAGATTGGAGTGGGGTTCTCTAGTTCTGAGCTTGACCGATCTCCTCTCCTACACAAGTAGAAAGCTCGTCAGAGGACAATGCTTGATTTCCCCGTTGTACCTCCGACGATCAAGTCAGCATGTGAAATGAGTAGAGCGGAAGGTAAATGAACAGTAAGTTGTTCTTGTGTGAATAGTGCAGGGGAGAAAAATGGCTTACCTTGAGTTTGAGAATAGTTCTCATTTTACAGAGATGAGTGAGGGGTAGTTTGATAATTTTAGCCAAGTATGACATGATGATTGAGTTGACAACCACTTTATACATGTTGGCCTTTGAGTGGCATGAGTCACCGCTGATTAGATATGGTGGTGGCTAATGAGACATGATGGGTGGTGAGTCATGATGACTGTTAGGAGAGGAGTGAGGCTAAGTCTGACAATTTCTGTAGCGGGGTTGGTGCTGTAGCACCAAGTTCTGCCACTGTAGCGTCGAGTCAGCTACTGTAGTGCCGAGCGTCAGCACTGTAGCACCGAGAGGTCGGCACTGTAGCAGACAAGTAACACAGCATTTCGAGCTGGTTTGCAAGTGTCGACTATTGTAGCACTGAGTCGGTTTATTGTAGAGTCGAGCCAGCTACTGTAGTGGCTGAGTCGCTGCACTGTAGTGGATGACTTACACCGCGTTTTGAGCCAGTTTGCAAGATGTCGACTACTGTAGCATCGAGTCGGTTCACTGTAGCGCCGAGTCCCGACACTGTAGCGGACAACTAACACCGCATTTCAAGCATCAAGTCGGCTGTTGTAGCGCCGAGTCCCGACACTGTAGCAGTCGACTAACAACGCATTTCAAGTTAGTTTACTATAGCATTGAGTCAGGTACTGTAGCGGCTGAGTACTGACACTGTAGCGGACGGCTAACACTACATTTCGAGTCAGTTTACTATAGCGTCAAGTCGGCTACTGTAGCGGCTGAGTCCTGATACTGTAGCGGTCGACTTTTGGTCTTGCATCAGCCTCTTTTCGCATGGAATAGGACACGTGTTGGGATTCACATAGGAGGTAATACTTAATGTTAATTAATAAAAAAATTTCGGGGGTTATAATAGTAGGCCCCTTTCACTTGGATCTGGCTTAGGCCGGGTCCGAGTGAAACCTATTATGCTGCTTTTGATAGTGTTGATTCGAAGGTCGTTGGGAGTCAACCTCGGGGGTCGACGACTTGGCTCCGTGCCTTGGTTTTACCCACGATGATACTAAGGGCATTGGTGAGTGCCTTGGACTTAGGAGGATGCCATGGTCTTTGGGAGTTGGCCTCGGGGGGTGACAACTCGGCAAATGACAACCCGTAGGTTGGGTGCCTAGGACTTGCGTGGCACCTAGGTCTTTTAGAGTCGGCCTTAGGGGGCGACGACTCGGCAAATGACAACCTGTAGGTTGGGTGCCTAGGACTTACATGGTGCCTAGGTCTTTTGAAGTCAGCCTCAAGGGGCGATGACTTGGCAAACGACAACCTGTAGGTTGGGTTCCTTGACTCGGCCAGACGAGGGGAGACAACCTGGCTTGTCTTGATGAGTGGAGCATATTCACATGGCTGAGTGAGTTGGGTTGCCTGTCTTGTCTGGGCAAGGAGGGTTCCTTGACTCAATGTGACGAGAAGGGTTCCTTGACTCGGCGTGGTGATAAGGGTTCCTTGACTCGACGTAACGAGAATGGTTCCTTGACTCGGCCTAGCAAGAAGGGTCGCCTAAACTCAGCTCATTAAGGTAATTATGCCAACTTAGTCAAGAGAGCAGGGTGTCATGACTCATTTTGGGCGAGAAGGATGAATTGCTTCAGTGAACTGATCATGACTGCTCCGATGTTTTTGTCATAGTTTAAAACAAGCTGAACATAATAATTAGATGCAAAATCTATTCATAATAAGAGATCATAAATAAAATTTGCAATATAGAACTATTGAAAAGACTTTCTAAGATGCTCAATATTCTAAGGATGCTGTAAGATTCTTCCTTAGTCCGCCACCCCTATGCTCCTCCGCTGTGACTGTAGCTCTGAGAAGTAGGTACTGTAGCCACGAGTCGGTCACTGTAGCGCTGAGTCAGCTACTGTAGCGACCAAGGGAGAAGGCCCCTGAAAGGAGGTCGAGGAGGTCAGCTACTGTAGCGCTGAGTCAGCTACTGTAGCGACCGAGTCAGAAGGCCCCTGAGAAGAGGTTGAGGCGGTCAGCTACTATAGCACTGAGTCGGCTACTGTAGCGACTGAGTGAGAACTCTTGTTTGGGGGCCTCTCTGAGTTGCTCTTGGGTGATATGACCCGCAGGAGGGCTCCCAGGACAGAACGTTTCACCTCCATTCTCTACACCTTTCATGCTTTCATGAAGAAGAAAATAGCCCCACGGTGGGCGCCAAACTGTTGATACTCAGATCACACAGTCACTAACCTCCGTGGGATTAGAGTTTAGGAAAGTGGGGTCCACTTCCTCTCCTAAATGCCTGGTGGTAGCTTGTGTCGGAAGGCTCTCCTGCTCTGGGGGAGTACCTGTGGAAAAGGAGCGGAGTTGGGATCTCCGGTGGTCCTTCCGATGATCAAGTTAGTATGAGAAGAGAATGAGATGAAACTGCAATGTGTGGAGTAGATATTAGGGCTAGGGCTTGCTTACCTTGTTCGTTGAATAGCTTACCATTTGTATGGGGGTCGGAGGGTACTTTAGTCATTCTGGCTGGCGCTACAGTGAAGTGTGAGTCAGCCTTATGCTTACATATGTTGACTCAATGATGGGACTAGAGCTGACAGTGGAGGCTGAGCCGGACAGCCTTGACAGGTGTCGAGTGGAGATTGACGCAAGTGTTAGTACCATTCTCTCAGCATTAATGGGGAGGGGATTAGTTATGCACGTAGCCAGAGAGCTCTGAGGTGCCTTAATTATCGTGTGGGATGGGGGTATCAAGGCACTAGAGATTCAATTAATGCGACGGCGACGTGCTGTCAAGTCCAAACTCCGTAAAACCATCGTCTGGGGGCGGTGGCTTGAGCCGGCCGAGTGGAGAATGTTGTGTCATCGAAGAGGCCGGCTAACACCACCCTTCACGTCGTCCACAAGGGTAGTCGACTTGGGGGACGACTAGTTTCACCCCCTGAGTCGCCTTGTAAGGGTAGGTCGGGTCATGAAGGACGGTAAGTACCTCCATTCGCATCGTCCCCAAGGATAGTTGGTAGGTAAAATTCGAGTGTACCTAAAGTTGCAAGTATACAACTATCAAGTTATAGTATAAAAAAATTATCGATCCTATGAGAAAGGTGTTGTAGGAATTTATCAAAATCAGTTCTTATGTTGTGTGTGACAATTAGGAGTGCGATTAAAGAAATGTGATGTGTTGTGGAGAGATATCAGAGTGGTTGCGAATATGTGCAAATAAGAGCAAAACAAGATTGAGAGAAGAGACTGAATGATGAGTAAAATAAATAAAAATCAAGAATAAAGAGAAAAATCAAGAAAGTAAAAGATGGAGGATTCAATTAAATATATGAGGAATCTAGAATTGAATCCACTAGCTAATCTCTCTTATAAAATATAAATCATTCTCTTTTTATCACATTCTACTTTACATTTATTAAGTATAGACTATCAAACCAATCAAGGAAAACATAACCTATCAAATTATCATCCAAGTAAAATTAATACTCATGAAAAGAATAACAAATATATAGTAATTCTAGAATTCATAAGCAGAACCTATCAAACCGTTCAAGATAAACATAGATTATCAGATTCTTCTTCTACCAATTAGTTCTCTATTTGATTATCCCAACAATATCATTTTAAGCTCAAGAGCTACATATTATAGAAGAGATCAAAACTAGTTTCATATAATTCTATAATTCCTACAAGAATTAGTTCCGCACTTAGAAAATAAAAATATGGATTAAAGCAATCTCTCCAGTAGTGGTACAAACGATTTGACTCCTTCATGCTGAAGCATGAGTTTTCCCAATGTGATTATGATTATTGTGTTTACATTCGGAAGCTTCGTGGAGGTGATTATATCTATCTCCTTTTGTATATGGATGACATGCTTATTGCTTCTAAAAGCAGGGTGGAGATAGATAGGCTGAAATCTCAACTTGGTGAAGAGTTCGAGATGAAGGACATGGGCGCTGCTAGGAAAATACTGGGTATGGAGATCAGAAGAGAGCGGGCGAACAGGCGATTGTTCTTAAGTCAGAAGGGCTACATAGAGCGGGTGATCGCGAGGTTCGGGATGCAAAGTGCTAAGTCGGTGGCGACTCCATTGGCTCCACACTTTAGGCTTTCTGGTAAACAATCTCCCACTTTAGCGGAAGAGAAGGCGCACATGGAGCGCATTCCCTATGCTAGTGCAGTTGGCAGCTTAATGTACGCAATGGTGTGTACACGTCC
>JBAKGM010058012.1:0-15356 GCA_037177215.1 Asparagus racemosus
CCTCCCCCCTCTCTCTCTCTTTCGTTCCTAGCCACAAACCTATCCCCTACGCTGCCTCCCCCTCTCTCTCTCCCGTACTCTCTCTCTCTCTCTCCCCCCTCTCTCTTTCTTTCCCAGCCACAAACCCACGCCGCTGCCCCTCTTCCTCCCTACACACCGCCTCACTCCCTTAGCCACATGACCACGAACCCACACCTCCTCGTCGCCCGCCTCCTCCTCTCCATCTGCAGCCTTCGCTCGCCGCCGTCATCGCTGTTCTGTAGCAACAGCAAACCGAACAGCGAGCTCTTGCGCTGCAGAAACTGCAGTGTTGATCCAAAATTGTACACAAATTTCAACCTTCCCCAGCCTCCGTTTTCACCACTGTATTCGCCAGAGCGTAGCCCTTTATATCAACTATCACGAGGTATTTCCCTTTCGCTTGGGCTCATTGTATATCTCTTGCTATACCACTTTGAATATCGCTCATTGTTGCTAACACTTTTTCTTTTATATCGTAATCGTTTGACCTTCTAGCGAGGCCACGGAACCTGTCGTGACCCGCCGCAACACTGATCCACAGCTGATTCACTCAGTTTGCATGCGTATTTAACCATTCATAGATATTGTTCACACATATCATATTTTGTTCGTAATTATTATACTTGTTTTACGAACGTTTTCATGTACCTATTATGCTGTGAAGAGTCATCGCATTTTCACTATCTTGTTGCATTGAGAGCCGTTAGTAGTTCATGACTTAGGACTTGTGTATCATGAACGAGACTTAGTGACATGTGTGATTTGTGTTGACTATGATTAGGAGGTGAATTAGTGATCTGTTTCACCATATCATTAACTTATAATTACTCGAGACCTTGGGGTGGGAAAGTTTGGGTTCATGTTGTCGGGTGTGACTGTTGATGTATCTTCCAGACTCGCTCTAAGTGAATCGTTTCACACTTGGGCTTGGTTTTTTGGGCTAGTGAATCATTTCGCATGGCCATCATTTTGTCACCTGAGTCCCTCTTGTGTCTAGACAAGCCAGAATCGGTTTGTGTGTAGTTCTTTGACCGAATTGTTTCACGCTATTGGGTGTGCGTAGAGGAATATGAACAATCAGTTATCTGAGTATATAGGCATTGACTCTTGTGAGATATAGACCAGAGACCTAATATAGAATGACTAGACTCTAACATCAAGTTGAGACATTTGACAGTTAGGACACCTGGTTGTACGGACACATGAGTTGTACATGTTGATGCTTATTCTAGTTATATGATCCGTCAGTGTATAGTACAAGGTTAATATTTAGATACTTATAATTCAAGACATATGGTATATACATGAGGGTTTTCTTGTTTGGATTATTCGCTCGACATACTACATCTCGCTTTGTAGACTTCTAAATATTAATCTCACCCGCATATACATGGACAGTTAATTGGATTGTTATACCTAGATCATTCACAATTTCTGATTACTTGTATTTCATTTATATTTATCATTATACCGTCATTTCATTGTGGGATCTTGCCGTGTGTTATACACGCTAACGTACTCTATTATCTTAGTGTACGTTAGATTTAGATGACGGACAGGTCCAGTATGGAGAGGTATAAGAGTCGGAGTATTTCCAGCAGGAGTGTCGTACTGTTGGGCCAGAAGAACCAACAGAAGCTTAGTCTTTTCATTTATACAGTAGATGTTGGACATTAGACTTCGTCATACTTTTATTTAATTCAGTAGATGTTCTTTTGACTATTTAGTTTAGCTTTTATCTGGACGTATTGAATTGTTATTTATTTTGTCTAGGATGATATTTTCTTTGGTGATATATATCATGTAGTTCTGAATTTGTTTATTACATTCTTGCTAATCATGATTGTGATTGGGAGACTTATGATTTTATTATGATTAATGCTTGATGCTTGGCG
Source organism: Asparagus racemosus (assembly GCA_037177215.1). NCBI lineage: Eukaryota > Viridiplantae > Streptophyta > Magnoliopsida > Asparagales > Asparagaceae > Asparagus > Asparagus racemosus. The sequence goes on from JBAKGM010058012.1 coordinate 1,917, forward strand.
TACTCGGTTGAGGAGAAGAGTTTTTTACTTTACTCTCCTTGATCTAATATGTCGCAGGCTTGTTCTCGTCCCATTACCATATAATTTGGGAAGCGGCGCGTGGCACTGAACCCGAACGTGAGCCTAATTTTGATAGATTTAAACTAGTTGCTCCCTTTAGAGATAGACTGAGGCCTAGGAAATACTCCACTTAGGATGACAAGATCCTAGAAACTTTCAAGCAGGTTAAGGTCAACATTCCTCTCTTAGATATAATTAAACAAATCCCTTCTGATGCAAAATTCTTGAAAGAGTTGTGCACTAAGAAGAGAAGAATAAATGTTTCAAAGAAAGTCTTCCTTGCTGCCAATATCAATCATATGCTCTCAAAGCTCATCACTTTGAAATATGAGGATCCCGATTGTCCTACTATTTCATGCATGATAGGAAATATCGTCATTGATAAGGCACTCCTGGACTTAGGGCCAGCGTCAATTTGCTTTCTTTTTCAGTCTACCAGCAACTATGTTTCGGAGAACTCAAACTAACTATACATTACAGTTAGAGAGATCTGTCAAAGTCCCTATGGGTGAGATAGAGGATGTTCTGATTAAGGCTGGGAATTTTATTTTTCAGTAGATTTCATAGTCCTAAAAACACAGCCCGTTTCCAATCCCAAAGGTCAAACACCAGTCATTTTAGGAAGACCATTCATAGCCACTTCTAATGCTCTAATTAACTGTAGAACTGGTCAAATGAAGCTATCCTTTGAGAATTTGACTGCTCATCTCAACATTTTTAATTAGGAAACCAACCAGCTAATCAACCTCTAGAAATAAATTACATCCAGAAAATTTCAATAGAAGAAGAAAAGCATAAAACTCAACTTTATCAATTCGGCAATCGTTACTCGGTGGTCCACGGACGACGCATCCTCGGCACATGCAAAGAACCTACACAAGCAGGATCTCGCTACGTTGTGACTTTTGCTTGAGTTTTGTATGAGAGTGAGATTTTATTTTCTTTGTATTACAGAGAGAGTTACACGTGTAATATTTCATCTTGTTTTTATTTTGAAACGTTTTTGGAATGGAAACTACATAGAATCTCGTTCTCGGCACAAACACGATGGCGACCACAATGGGAGCCAATAGTCTCAACGTTGAGGCTATTGTGTCGCAGCCGAATGGCGATCACACCGAACTTATGGTCGACGGACTCGATTACGTCTTCGACCAAGCCAAGTTTGAAGAGTACCTCTCCTCCTCTTCATCAAAATCCTCCTCCATCGCAAGCATCGTAGGATTTCATCTCCAAGGAGGGACGTCCAACTCATCATTAAGGGTGATAAATCTCACCCAGTTGTGACAGAGGTTCCCCTCGCAACAACACCCCAACAAACTACAAAGCCGGAAGCTCTGCTCATGATGACTCTATTTAGAAGAAAGAGTCATCTTTCAAGATCCCCGCAACTCTATCGAAGAGAGATCGTTAGAGACAGCGTCAGAAGATGGCCCGCCAAGTTGTGAAGGCCATGGAGTTGGCGGACGGAGTTCATTACTACACGAACTCATGTACTCAGAGGCGTCAAGAAATACCAGCGCCTCAGCTCCAAAAATCTAGCACTTCCATCAAAGAGGAGTGGATTCTCATCAAGAGGAACTGCTTGATGAGGAAAGAACGTGCCCAAAAGTGTCGTGCATGTGTCGCTCATGCGTGTGCTATTATACGCAAGGCACAAGAGTTGAAATCAACCAAGGGACCAACTCAAAGGTGCAAAGTTTGGATCTCAAAACCTACATAGTGTATAGAACGGAATTTGACCTAATGCTCTGCCTTTGGCCGAGACACTTCCAACTGTCTCGGCCAAAGAGCCTTCAACCGAGATAGTCCAAAGTGTCTCGGACAAAGAGCCTTTGACCTAGAAACTTCTAACTGTCTCAGCCAAAGAGCCTTCAACCGAGGCAGTCCAAACTATCTCGGCCAACGAAATGTCAGTCCAAACACTTCCGACTATCCAGATCAAGGGAGTTCTCCTCGGCTGCATCTGTCTACTTCTCTTGCTGTCATATCAACGACAAAGCTCGAGAATACAATTTTGGTGTTTAATCGCCTCAGTCCACAGCCCGGAAACCAAGGTAAAGCACTAGCGAAGGAACGCTTGGGACAACAGACTGGGGGGTCCTGCCTAGAACCCAACTAGTGCTCCTATTGCGTCTCGTTTGAGCATCCTACAGGGGCTCCGCGAGACTACTAAAGGGAAGCGTGTAATCCACAGGGTCACAAGAGATGACCATACAATTTTGGTTCATGCAAGAATAACTTCAGTTGACAAATGATCAAAAGTGCCTCCTAGTGAGTGTGCTAGGTCGAAGGGTCAACGCCCCCAGAAGAAGACGCGTCTTCTAATCGAAGACAATGTTACACTTGGGGGTGGAAGTGCAATCCACGATGCACAGCAAGCAGTACGTCGCCCTAATTGACCACGTCATTAGGCCTGTGGTGGCAATACACGAAAAAGGATGATTGATGAAATAGATTATTCTTGCTCGTGTGCGCGCCTGATCAAGACATTACTATCAGGATGTGATTGCTCCAAGTCAGAAACTCATTCGCAAAGAGCTTTAGTATTTGAAAGGCTTTCTCTGCCAATGGTGGAAGAGTTGAAGCCAAGGCCAAGACGCTTTTGAAGGAGAAGATCTGCCATCCAGCAAGACGAATTCTCTGGAAGTTACCATTACCATGATAGAGAAAAGGAAAGGAAAGGCTACAAAAGACACAGATCCTGACTTCACTCCAGAAGGAAAAGTTAGCACCCAAATTTTTCAGAGAATGTCTCGGTTTCAACTGCGAGCTATACAACGCAGGGACTATAGAAGGATGCATGAAGGGGATTCATCTAAAGATGAGGTTTTCGATGCCTACTCTGCAATAGCATCTGATAACACGATGTCGAGCGTCGGTTAGGCTGGAGAAGCTTACACAATCACTCCTGAAACGCTGGCTCAAATGTAACAATAAACCTTTGCTAAACAGAGAGAAGATCTCAGGGCTGAAATGAAGACAGAGATGGACCTAACCATGTAGCAGATGAGTGAGTTGCAAAGCCAAAAAGCTGCACAATGTGGGTCCAATCAACAAGGCGGACCTAGTCACCATATCACTCACAATATAGAAGAGAGTGACACGGACGTGGATGAAACCGTCATCGTCGACCCACCTCTAAAAAAAGGGGAGGATGAAAGTGGAAAAATGAAAGAGCTTGAAGGTAAAATCAATGCTCTGATATCTGCTCAAGAAATCAAGAAGACTGGCATTCCATATCCATATCTGAGAGAGTGGGACTCAATTCCATACCCGCCAAAGTTCAGTTTGATTAACTTCACACCATTTGATGGATTAGGCTCACCCACGCAGCACTTAATCTACTTCAAATCTTATTTGGGTGTGATTTTGAGAAACGAGCCTTTGATGGTTCAGTCATTCGTAGGTACCCTTCACGGGGCCGCCTTTGATTGGCATCGAAGACTTAAGGCTAGGAGCATCAATTCCTGAGACGACAAGGATAATTCCTTTCTCAACAACTTATTTGATGATGACACTGAAGTTTCAATTGGAACCCTCTTGGACGAGAAGCAAAAAATTAGAGAGTCGATCGATTCTTTCGTCAAACGCTTCCGTAACAAAGCTATGAACTATAGGGATCCAGTCACAGAAGAGTTCATACTGTAAACATGTCACAACAATCTTTCTCTAGATTTGTTAGAGGCCATGGGGTACATGGAAAGACCTAAAGCTGCAAGGAGAACAAGCTGAGCAATTCCTCAAGAGAAAGAAGACTGAGAGAGGCCAATCAACAATAGGCCCCTCAGTCAAATTTTGTGCCCCGTGGCAGAGGAAAGGGACCAGCTACTGCTGTTGATGCCAATCAGACGTTTCAGCAATAATGTCAACAATCATCACCGCAGCCGCAACCACAATTGAGATTTCAACAAAAATCTCAAGAGATGTAGAAGGCTCCAAATTTGAGATTTTAGAGAACTTATACCTTTAAGGAGGAAGAAGCTCCGTTAATCTTCAAGTATCTTCTGGACAACAACAAGATCAAGTTGCCTTCAATCACAAATCAGGAGGAAGCTAATAAGATCTTGAATCCTAAATATTGCTCGTATCACAGGAGGATCCATTATCTGACTAAGAATTGATTTGTCCTCAAAGACAAGGTTCAAGCTTTGATTGATGCCGGCATCATAACGGCAAAGAAAGAAAAGAAAGTCGCTTCTAATATGGTGGCTATCAATTTCGGGTCCATGCCACCTATGATGTATCAACAAAAGATTATCCCGAAGGTGGAAGTGAAGACAATCAATGATGATCCACATAGTCAACGTTAAAAAGGGTTAGTTTCACATACTGCCCCGAATGGCGAAGTACTATGGGTTCATCCAGATCTCCTTCAAGATGAGCAGTGGACCAGATCTTCCTCAGCACAGAAGTCCGGGCATAAAGGCAGGCCTTGTGGTCACATCTCAGTAACTCTAGAGGAGGGCGATGAGAAGATTCCAACTCTTTCTTCTTTCGAAAATAAGCATGAAGTTCTTATATCTGAAGAAGAGCCAGCTTATGCCACCAAGAGCGAACGCGAGTATAGATATGAGTACCTCGAAGCTTCCAATCCAAATGCTAAGACGCTGACGGAGTTAGGAATACCGTTAATCCCTCCTATGCCCGCTGAAAAATCACAGCGGCAGGAGATCACTAAGGAGGATGTGGCTAAACTGAAAGGGAAGCAACCCCAACGTCAGGAGGTTCAAGTCTCGAAGTAGTCTCGATTCAATCATCTGATTAGAAGAGATAAACCGAGAAGTTCGAATGCTCAATATCGCTTTGATGTCATGGTTCAGCTGGCTAATATCCCGGGAAGGATAACTCTCTACCAGTTGTTGCGTCTCTCTAAAGAGACCAAAGAGGCTTTACAGGAAGCATTAGCTAATTCAGAAGCCTTCATTACACTAGTCAAGTAGGTTCCTGAAAAGCCTGAACATTACAACTTGGCGGCTAAGCATATCCCTTGCATCACATTCACCCGAGATGATATGCGAGTGAGAAATTCAAAGCACGACAGGCCTTTGTATTTTACGGGGTATATCAGCTTGATTACTATCAACTGAATTCAGGTCGACCTGGGATCTACAGTTAGCATCATGCCACTCTGAGTGATGTATCATCTCAAAATTGTGGCTAGAAAATTGGCTTCCACAGGCACTGTCATCTACAGATTCAATACCAGTGGTTCCAGACCTTTGGGAAAAATCCGTCTAAAATGCTAAGTGGGAGACTTGAAGTCTGAAGTTACATGTTATGTCATCGACGTGGAGACTTCTCACAATCTACTATTGGGTCAACCTTGGATCCATAGTAATGTCATTGTCCCATCTACATTACATCAGTGCTTAAAGTATGTTGACACAGACAATGTAGTCAAAACGGTGGTCGTGGATAAGTAGCCGTTCAAGGGGTTAGAAAATTATTTTACTAACTCCCTTCTATATGGCGTTGAATCCGATACTGAACTATCTGCCTAGGATATGGACAGCGGAAATGAAGCTGATACAGAAGCCGGGGCTCGATTACGATGGAAACTTTGTACTTAATGACATTGAGCCTTTTATAATCGATCTTGACAGAACTGAATCATCAGGAGGAGGTTGTAATTGACAACTTGCCAGGGAACATATAATAAATGACAATTTAGAGTATGTACCTAGTGTTGACAATGTAATGCAGGTACTATATAAAAACTATAATGCGCACGTGCTACTCTCATCGTCTAACCAGAAGAAATGCCTTCAAAGCTCAACGGGATCAACTTTCATCGTTCCTTCGAAAGATGTAAAGGAAATAATCTTCGGGAAAGAGAAAATATATCCACCACAAAATCTCTTCTGGGAAACTGATGATAGTGAAGAAGAATCCTGCAAATGTTTCTCCAAGTATAGTTCGTAAGCACGCCATTACATGGAGAAATGGGGCTATGATTTTGCGCATGGGGTAGGTCTTTGCTCCGGGCAAGGCATTCGAACTCCGATTCAACCTTCTTACATGCCAAAAGGAAAACCTAGCCTTTATTAAGAGCACAAGAGGGGTCTGGGGTATACTTCTTCATCTACTAATGAATGTTGTTGGCAGATTGATGACCACAACAACTCATCAGATTCCTCAGCGTGGGATTCAGATGTTAGCCTGGGGGAAGTATTCAAAGGACCAATGTCTAATATAGCTGCAACAAGCCCCAAAAATCCGAGAGGAGACGATCACTCACCAGTTTGGGAAGACCCTTCAATTTTCCACTTGAACGTTTAGTTCGGTAATAGGTTTAAACAAAGGGAACTGCCTACTGAAGATGAAGTGATTCAAATAAATATGAGAGATGAAGCAAATCCAAAACTCATATTTATCAGCAGCAGTCTTTCGCTAGAAGAGAAAGATGAATTAATTTCTCTCGCGAAAGAATATATTGACGTCTTTGCCTGGAATTATGAAGATATGCCAGGGCTTGATCTAAAAGTGGCAGTGCACCGCCTCAATATTAAGCCAGATGCTAAAGCCGTGAAAAAACAACAGCGACGGTTCCGTCCACAACTTATGGAAGCAATCGTAGCTGAAGTAAAGAAACTCATAGAGTCGGGTTTCATCAGAGAAGAACAACATCCAGATTAGGTGGCAAATATTATCCCTGTTCTAAAAAAGAATGGGACAATTAGAATCTGAATCGACTTCAGAGATTTGAACATCGCATGCCTGAAAGACGACTTTCCACTACCCATCACGGATGTCATTATTGACAATACTTGTGGGTTTGAAAGAATGTCATTTATGGATGGATTCTCCACGTACAATCAAATTAAGATGCATCCCGACGATGATAAACACACCTCGTTCAGGACGCCTCTTGGCATCTTTTGCTACACTGCCATGCCCTTCGGTTTGAAGAATGCAGGTGCTACATATCAACAAGCAATGACGGAGATCTTCTAAGAGCATCTCTAGAAAACTGTTGAATGTTATATCGATGACTTAGTGGTGAAAATCCGCAATAAAAGTGATCACATCAAAGATCTCAAAACAATATTTGATCTCATGGGAAGTCATCAATTGAAGATGAATCCTACTAAGTCTTTCCTGGGAATGGCCAGCGGTAAATTTCTTGGTTCTGTTGTCACATCGAAGGGAATCCATATCAACCCTGACAAAGTGAAGGCAATCAACGAATTACAACCCCTGAGAAACCTTAAAAAACTTAGGTGTTTCATTCATATGGAATGATGCTTGTCAAAAGGCCTTTGAAGATATCAAGGTATACTTATCAAATCCTCCTGTTCTCGTTGCACTGAAATCAAAGAAACTGTTCTTGATTTATGTCAGGGCGACGAACCATTCGTTAAGTGCCTTATTAGCACAAGATAATGACAACGGTCATGAGCAGGCAATCTATTATCTAAGTAGGACGATGGTGGGTGCTGAATCTCGATATCCCGATATTGAGAAAGAATGCTTAGCCTTGGTATTTGCAGTTTAGAAAATGCGACATTACCTAGTTGGACAAACGGTACATGTCATTTCAGATGTTAATCCAATCTGAGTATTTATGATGCAACCGTCCTCCTTAAATTGGCGATTAGCAAGATGGACATTGCTTCTCTCACAATACGACATCCACTTCAAATAACAGAAGTCAGTGAAAGGACATGCAATTTGTGACCTTTTAGCAATCCAACCTAGCAAGGATAAAGCTAAAATTTATGAAGATCTACTCGACGAAACCCACGAGGTCAACACTACATCGCATAAGCAAATATGGCAATTGTACTTCGATGGAGCTTCTCGAGCTACCAATGTGGCAAGTACCCCTGGATGTTCTAAGATTTCTTCCAGAGTCGAAGTTGTCTTAGTTTCCCCGGAGAAGCATGTGATACCTCGAGCTTATTCGTTAACTGAGCCGTGTTTTAATAATATAGCCGAATACAACGCGTTGCTTATTGGACTCAGTTTTGCCAAAGAATTGGGGGTCAAATATCTCGAAGCTTTTGGGGATTCCCAACTCATAATCAATTAGATTCGAGGGTACTATGAAGTTAGGAATCCGGACCTAATCTCATATTATGAGGTGGCAATCGAGATGGCAGAAACATTTGAAAGTTTCTTTATCGAATATATACCACATCTCCAGAATACCTATGCAGATGCATTAGCAGCATTAGCTGTTTTGTTGGCGCAACCCTGGATACAGAACAGTTGATTACCGTGAGGACACATCAACTTTTTATATCAGAATGCGGTTTGGACGTCAAAGAAGTGCATGCCACATTAACCAAGCTCGAACCTCGAGATTAGCATTTTTCCATTATAGATTATGTCCTATACGGTATTTTACCAGAATACGTAAGAGAAAGGGAATCAGTCCGAAGAAGGGCACCGAGATTTTATTATAATGCTGCGACTCAAACACTCTATCATCGCACATATGATGATTTGCTACTTTGATGCCTTTCAACCAAGGAAGCAGAAGAAGCCCTCAAAGAAGCGCATGACAGAACTTGTGGTGCACATCAACCAGGCCCTAAGTTAGGAGATCGACTAAGAAGATTGGGCTATTATTGGCCGACCATGATCAAAGATGCAATTGCATACGCAAGACAGTGTCACGCATATCAAATACATGCTAACTATATGCATCAGCTGCTAGAAGACTTACACCCATCAACCACTTCCTGGACATTTGAAACCTGGGGAATGGATATGGTAGGACCTATCTTTCCCCTATCAGTAAAGCGGGATCGCTTTATTTTAGCAATCACGGATTACTTCTCTAAATGGGTTGAAGCAGTTCCGCTCAAAGAAGTCAAGACGAGTGATGTCAACAAATTCATCAAACACCATATCATTTATCGATACGGTGTCCCAAGACGAATTGTGCACGACAATGGCCCCCAATATGTCAGCAACGCCTTCGTCAAATTCTGCGGCAAGTTCAGAATCTAAGACGTTTCATCCACAGCTTATAATCCTACCCCAAATGGTTTAGCTGAGGTGTTCAACAAGACAATCATTAAGATCTTGTCAAAACTCATGAAGACCAATAAACAAGATTGGGACGATAAGCTTGGCGAGGCTCTTTGAGCTTATCGCACCACTGTTCGAACACCGACCGGGTTTTCCCCATATTCCTTGGTATATGGATGTGAAGCCGTCCTACCATTAGAGATACAAATTCTGTCCCTTCGTGTCACACTTGCAACGGAAATGACGGATGATGAGCAACATCAGAAGCGACGTGAAGAGCTTGAGATGTTGGATGGAAAACACTTGGAAGCTCAACAACGAATTGAGTTATAACAGGCCAGAATTTCCAAAGCCTTCAACAAAAAGATCCGGCATCAGGTCTTCAAGGAGAGAGACTTGGTACTCACCGTCCGGCGACCAATGATTCTTAACTCTAAGAAGAAAGGTAAATTCCAGCCTAAATGGGAAGGACCATTTATAATTGATACGGTCTACTCAAATGGAGCATATCGCTTAATCACCCAAAACGGTGGTAAAATGATGATGCCAATTAATAGAAGTTCCTGAAGAAATACTATCCTTAGTGTATTTGGGATAACCCATCTTACGATGAAGGACTCAGGTCTATCATATCCCGATAGCTGAGAAATATCCTTTATCAATTTTGTATGATCAGACTTTTGAATAGTCATGATCTCCAAACTCCAACTTGGTCAAACGTTTGAACAATTAGGACCAAAATCAAAATTTCTTTATCATCACTCCCTCTTGGCCAAATCCACAATAGCTAAGGCCAACAACAATATGAAAATCCTTTCTCGATTCCTTGCGCGAATGAGTATCAGGTTCATCTCTGCCCCAAGAGGAGACAAATTTGAACGTTTAGTTTTTCCCAAATTTCATCCAAATTTTACCTTTTACTCACGTGAGTTAAAAGGCTCCCCTTTGTTGAGTCAAAGCCATGTGGCCTGACTCCAATTTGATTCTCGAAGTGGAGATCCCACTTTGAGTTTCCTTATAGATTTCCTGACGCACATGCATCAAGAATCTTTTGACTCTCAATCCACTTTGAACAAAGAGTTTTCAGTTGAAGCAAGAGAAAAGAAAATATCTTCTTCTTTAGCACAACAGGTTCGTCTTTGCCCCAAGAGAAGACACAACGGGTTCGTCCTTGTCCCAAGAGAAGATACAACGGGTTCGTCTTTGCCCCAAGAGAAGACAATAATTTTAAAAGCCTAAATCTACGCCTATCTATGGGTAGTATGTGTTATTCATGTCCTTAAATCAGGAATAAATCAGCGTCTAACACACACCACTGGGTAGTCAATTTCCGTGATAATTGACCAAGTCTACGTATTCAGTATCGTAGCAAACAAAGGCTATGTATTCAATACATAGCCAGTCTCATTACTGACTTCATGATTTGTTAAACCTACACCTATTTATACGTCGTAGGTATTATTCCTATCCTTAAACTAGGAATAAGTCAGTGTCTAACACACGCCGCCGGGTAGTTAATTCCAGTGATAATTAACTAAGTCTACGTATTCAGTATCGTAGCAAGCAAAGTCTATGTATTCAATACATAGCCAAAGTCTCAATACTGACTTAATGATTAGTTAAATCTACGCCTATTTATGCGTAGTAGGTGTTATTCATGTTCTTAAAGTAGGAATAAGTCAGCGTCTAACACACGTCGTCGGGTAGTCAATTACCGTGACAACTGACCAAGTCTACGTATTCAGTATCGTAGCAAACAAAGCCTATGTATTCAATACATACCCAGTCTCATTACTGACTTAATGATTTGTTAAATCTATGTCTATTTATGTGTAGTAGGTGTTATTCTTGTCATTAAATCAGAAATAAGTCAGCATCTAACACACGCCACTGGGTAGTCAATTTCCTTGACAATTGACCAAGTTTACATATTCAGTATCGTAGCAAATAAAGTTTATGTATTCAATACATAGCCAGTCTCATTACTGACTTAATGATTTGTTAAATCGATGCCTATTTATGCGTAGTAGGTGTTATTCCTGTCCTTAAATCAGGAATAAATTAGCGTCTAACATACGCCGCTAGGTAGTCAATTCCCGTGACAATTGACTAAGTCTACGTGTTCAGTAACGTAGCAAATAAAGTCTATGTATTCAATACATAGTCAGTCGCATTACTGACTTAATGATTTGTTAAATCTACGCCTATTTATACATAGTAGGTGTTATTCCTGTCCTTAAATCAGGAATAAGTCAGAGTCTAACACACGCCACCGGGTAGTCAATTCCCATGACAATTGACCAAGTCTACGTATTCAGTATCGTAGCAAACAAAGTCTATATATTCAATACATAACCAGTCTCATTACTGACTTAATGATCTGTTAAACCTACACTTATTTATGCGTAGTAGGTGTTATTCCTGTCCTTAAATCAGGACTAAGTCAGGGTCTAACACACATTGCCGGGAAGTCAATTTCCATGACAATTGACTAAGTCTACGTATTCAGTATCGTAGCAAACAAAGTCTATATATTCAATACATAGCCAGTCTCATTATTAACTTAATTATTTATTAAATCTACGCCTATTTATATATAGCAGGTGTTATTCCTGTCCTTAAATCAGGAATAAGTCAGCGTCTAACACACGCCACCTGGTAGTCAATTCCCGTGATAATTGACAAAGTCTACGTATTCAGTATCGTAGCAAACAAAGTCTATGTATTCAATACATAGCCAGTCTTATTACTGACCTAATGATTTGTTAAATCTATGCCTATTTATGTATAGTAGGTGTTATTCCTATCCTTAAATCAGGAATAAGTCAGCGTCTAACACACGCCGCTGAGTAGTCAATTCTCGTGAATATTGACCGAAACTATGTATTCAATAACATAGTATAAAGTCTAAGAGAGTTTATTTTTTTAGCACAACGTTATATGTAGAACGGACTTAGATAATCTACATGCTAGCCCAACTCAAACGGCAGTTGGTAAAGGCTTATCAAATCCGTTGAGAGCTGAGGGTTTGTTAAAAATCCTATCAAGATTATGCTTATTTGTTCAAAATAGAATAGATGGTGTAATGGAAAAATCAAAATTTTATTTCATGAATAATGAAATACAAAGTGTTGGCTGTACAAAAATAGCAAAAGTGCTTCAACAAGGTAATTGGCGGAAGCGGATTCGTTCCACCACGCTTGAAAGCTCCTCCATATACTTTTGCTCTAACTCCTTCTCTAAGAAGACTCTCGAAGAATCGTCAGGAGTTAGAAGCTGAATAATTTCTCGCTCCAGCTCAGTGGACCTTTCGTCAGAAGTCTTCATTTGTTCAGTCAACTTAGAGCAAGACTTCTCAACTCTAGGCAGGTCAATTTTTAGAAGAGCCGGCGTTTCTTTGACATCTTCCACAGCTTTCCTCAAGCGTACAAGTTTGGTGTCTTGCAGCTCAATAGATTGAAGCAAGTTAGCTTTGGTCTTTTCCTTTATATTCATACTTGCCCTGATGCGTTCAGATTGAGTTTGCAATTGTCGTAATTCCTGCTCAATAGTTCCTCGCCTGGCTTCTTTAGCTTTTATAATAGACTCAACCCAGGAAGAAATGTACGAAGAAGCACCCTCGAATCACAGTCTAAGAAGTTCTTTCAGCTCTTGTTCAAGCTCAATCGGATCTTCTGCAATGGAGTTTGCTAAGTCAGAGAAGCCCTCTTCTCTTATAGTCGCTATGTGCCGATCGAGAAGCCACTTGAAAGAGTTGAAGGAGAAGCCCTTGTTCACGATTTTCTCAATAACATTATTAAAAAAGAAAGGCGAAACTTGCAAGTTCTACACTGATAACCGCCTTCTCCGGATCTTCGTCCGACATCAACGCCTTGATTAAATCATATAATACGGTAGAAGGCATTGTGAAAGAAGAAATGTGAGTTTCGGAAGATCTTAAATCTTAAAGCTCTTCTAAAGGACGGGGTCGGAAGATATACCAATGCGGCTAGAAGGTCCTTCAGCTCTGTAGGCATCAAAAATTGCTAAAGAACCCCAAAAGTGGTTTAATCATGAGGAGATTGAAGAATAACATCATCAAGTTCTAGAAGAAGCAAGCCCAGGGCTAAAATCGACAAATACATGCCCAAGACACCTTTTGTGTCTCGCCCATAGGTGAGACACTTTTTGTGTCTCACCTGAAGGCGAGACACTTATCGTGTCTCGTTCAAAGGCGAGACACTTTTCGTGTCTCGCCCAAGAGCGAGACACTTATTGTGTCTGATGAATGTAAACACGTGTTTAATTGTCACACATGGAGCCTATTCGACCGTTTCAACACGTGGGCACGTTCATATACATTAATGGGCAGTTACACCCTTGAAAAACGCCCACTAAATGCACTATTAAACGTGTCAT
>JBAKGM010058030.1:0-15354 GCA_037177215.1 Asparagus racemosus
CGCAGGTGACGTTGTGCTAAGAGAATGAAACTCTCTTAGACTTTGTGCTACGATGTTGAATACGTAGACTTAACTCTATTACGGGCAAGAGGTTACCCGGTGACGCGTGTTAGGCACCGACTCTGGGATTTTTTGGCTAATCCCTATCCTTTGCGAATTGTTTATGTCCCCCATGTCGACTATCCTTGGGTACGACGTGAATGGCAGTACTTGCTATGCTCCTTGACCCTTCGGCTGACCTACCCTTGGAAGTCAGCTCGGGAGATGAAACCGGTCGTCCCCCAAGTCGACTATCATTGGGGATGACTCGAATGGTGGTACTTGTCTTCCTCCTTGACCCTTCAGCCAGCCTACCCTTGCGAGTCAGCTCAGGAGATGAAACCAGTCATCCCCCGAGTCAACTATCCCTGGGGACGACACGAATGGTGGTACTTGCCCTCCTCCTTAACCCTTCGGCGGACCTACCCTGGCAACTTGACTCGAGAGATGAAACCAGTCATCCTCCAAGTCGACTACCCTTGTAGACGACACAAAGGGTGGTGTTAGCTAGCCTCTTTGATGGCAGAACATTCTCCACTCAGCCGGCTCAAGCCCTCGCCCCCAGGCGACGGTTATACAGAGTTTGGACCCGACAACACATCGTTGTCACATTAATTGAATCTCCAGTGCCTTGATCCCCCCATCTCACATGATACTTAAGGCACCTCAGAGCTCTCTGGCTACGTGCATAACTAATCCCCTCCCCATTAGTGCTAAGGGAACAGTACGAACTCCTGCGCTAATCTCCACTCGACACATGTCAAGGCTGTCTGGCTCAACCTTCACTGTTAGTTCTAGTCCCATCACTGAGTCAACATACGTAAGCATAAGGCTGACTCACACGTCACTGTAGCACTAGCCAGGATGACCAAAGTACCCTCCGACCCCCATACAAATAGTAAGCTGTTCAACAAACAAGGTAAGCAAGCCCTAGCCCTGATATCTGCTCCACACATTACAGTTTCATCTCATTCTCTTCTCATTCTAACTTGATCATCGGAGGGACTGTCGGAGATCCCAACTCTGCCCCTTTTCCATAGGTACTCCCCCAAAGCAGGAGAGCCTTCCGATGCAAGCAACTGCCAGGCGTTTAGGAGAGGAAGCAGACCCCACTCTCCTAAACTCTAATCCCACAAAGGTTAGTGACTGTGTGATCTGAGCATTAACAGTGACCATTCACTTTGCTCACATTGGTGAAGCATTCCGAGAGTTGGTTTGCCACTTCTGCATTTGCCACTAAATAGTTGTGCATGCTACACATGTCCCCCATGTTGCCTATGTGCCTTGGGTCGATTATCTTTTACCGAATGTCAGTAAAAAGGGGAGAGTTGAGCTAATTCCTGTGGCTACCGGGTTCGGGGTTGAAAAGAGGATTTGCAACCATGGTCATGTTCATCATATTGCTAACTCGGATGAATGTAGGTTTCACATGGGAGACTCTTTTGAAAGTTTTCACCATCAAGCTAAAGAACCCATTTCTACTCAGGCTTTACTTGTAAGATTTCTATCGACCTAGTTGAAAGGATGCCTCGTACCCTCTCAGCCAAAGGACTGTATCTCGATTAGCGTGCTCTATCTTGTGACCTTACTTTCTCATGGATATAACTTGGGCTTACTTCCTGCTATGGTTAGCTGTATTCATCACAAGCTAAGGGAGTTGGCCACTAAATGTTTGAACTAGGAGGAGGGATGCCCAAGAGAGAAAGTCCCAAACCCCAGATTGGAGCTACCATACACCTATCTGATGGTGTGGTATATGCTTCCCTGTCCCTCACTCATGCCTGCTGCTGCTGCTCGTGAAGAAGGGATCACATTGCTATAGCTATACGAGTATTCAAAGTGGACTATCAGATACGTTGTGGGATTCACCAAATTATGTGGAACAAGGAGCATTACCGCCTCTATTACTGCTTTCCTTGAGATTGGTGACACCAAGCCTGGTGATGATTTTGAGGACAGCTCTGATGCTGAGCGCCTCACCTGTTTATCCAGTGGCTATTTCAATTGGCTAGTCAATATCAGACCAGGCCATCTTGTTGCTCGGTTGAATGGAACTAAGTGCTATATTGAACCATACTTGCCAAGTCGACTTGCACGGTAATTAGGGTACGATCAACTCTATGTTGGCAATCCAGACACAGGGTTGTTGCACTTAGGAAGTCTTGTTGATGGAGCTCACATTTGGTATCACTTCACTGTAGGGGCCACTAGTGCCACATTTATTTTACTTTACAATGTTCCAAACTGCTATGTGACGTTAGGATTTTGTAAATGGTATAGCACGGAGAACGTTCCCCATCCAAATTTCCATGTGAATGAGACTGGTGTGTGATGGATCATTTAGAAATACGAAGAAGCTTCCAAGAAAGGATCCAAGAGTCGAACATCCAGGCTCAAGTAATATTTAGTGAAAGTTGGGTTGGAAGGAGATGAAGAAGATTTAGGGGCAACATCTAACAAAATGCCACCGCGAAGACCTATTGGCATCAGTATACATGCGCCAATGGAATCAACAACTCACCGAGGAGTGCTGGTAGAGGGGCTTATGGAAAAATACTATTACAAGTTCGTCGCTTGCAAGAGCCATCAAAGAAACACGAATAGAACATTTGCAGTCAGTGAAAGCCTTCATATCAGGGGAACCTCCAAGAACGAGGGAGAAGTCTCCCACGATTCTAGTATAAGAGCCATTGATTGAGCTCACGACTGTTTTAGGTAAAACTTGTTTTTACCTTTGTATCTATTCAACAGACCTACACTCTGGTGACGTGTACTTCTTATTTACAGGTAAGGAGCCCATTTCAATTAAGAAGGTGGATTTGGATAATGAAGAAAGGGTTGACTATGAAACCGATACTTACTTCACCTATCTAGATGAAACTGGTTTTGAGGGTGATGTGGGTGGGTCTTCTTATATCCTAGTATAATCCCTTTTAGTAAGAGTTGTGTAGTTTCTTTGATTTGATAACTAACTCTTTGCTCATCTCTCCATAGATGATGAACTCGAACTGGTGGCATCTTCCGCACCTATTCGTGTTGTTGATGAATTTGAATTAGAGGCTGGTATAGTAGTGACTCCATCACCTATTTCTGCCATGAGGCATAGGATGATCATTGAAGATTCACTTGGTCCCGAAGATGATGATGCATCAATTTCTTCATTCCCACAAGAGACTAAGGTGGTAGTTCCACAAAGCCCAGAGCCTCAAGCTAGAGATGAACCTGTAGAGGTCATAAACATGTTTGTTACGCGAGAGCCTATAGCTCTTGTTATTGAAGATGTGGTAGTGGATGTAACGATGACGATGTCGTTAGTTGTACAGCCTTTTGAACCATTGGTTGTAACGACTCCACCTGCCTCTGCTATGGTGGATATCTCGAGCGTGTTGGCTTCATTCACCATTCTTCATGCTAGGCGGCAGTCAAATTCATGCTTTGTCAACTACATCTTCAATCGTAGTTGATGCGTTAGCGGTCCGTCAAGTCACATGGAAATTCCTCAGTCTCCTCAATATCTCCGGACTTTGATGATTTAATGGAATTAGAGATCTAGATTTTAATTGACAGTCTTATAAAACTATTCAGCTAGAGTGTTGAAAATGCTTTGACCACAGGAAAGGGCTTATCTTCTCAAACTATTCATTTGTTACGAAATCAGCTTGGCGTTCTTATGTCAATTGCCAGAGCTGAACATGTTGAACTATGCAAGAAGATAATTTATGGGGTTGAGTTCCTTTTTTAGGAACTGCAAGACCTTCGCAGGGCTGACATTGCTACAATCACGGATATTAAGTTTCATACCTTATAATAAAATGTCGTGAGCTTGAAGAGGCTACCCGCAAAGAGGTGGAAGAGGTCAATGGATGACTCCATGACATGACCACCCATATTGCGGTGATCGATAGCAAGTACGCTGAGGTTGCTGGTGCTATTTCTCATGCAGGAGGCTAACATTAATGAGGCTAAAGCTATTACATCGAGGTTTAAGCTAAATTGGAGGTGGCGAAATAGCAGAAGGAAGAGCTTGAGATTAAGTCCTTCAAATTGGTCACCGAGTGGACCTACAAAGTGTCTCAGATGAGGACCGAACAAGCTTGGATAGAAGTCATCAGAGTCCAAGTGATCCCAGTGGACCCGAAGATAAAAGAACAAGCTTTGAAGGGTTCTTTTGATGCAGCGGAGGTGGAAATAGCCAAACATATTGAGCACATCAAGTCCCTATGTCATGGTAGCTTTTTTCTATATTGCATTCACCTTTTGCAATAGCTTTGCTCTTTTACAGAACATTTGCTAGTTGGTTTGATATGCCTATATGATAAAGGTGCTATGTTAACATATCGTATGAATTTTAGAATCACGAACAACTCTGTGGGGATAATGGTTGAGTTATGGAAACTAACTTACCCATATGAAGAGAGGAGTCAACAGAGATGTAATGTTAACCAGTCGACAAAGTTATACTAATAGAGGTGCAGTGTTAACATATCAATATTGTTCAGTAGTGTTAACATAACAATATCAGGGTATTTTATAGAGGTGTAATGTTAACATGTCGAATGAAACAAGCAATAGAGGTGTAATGTTAATTAGTCGAGTTCGAAGGAGTCCAAAGGACAACTACTATTTGGAAGTGTGGTGTTAACTTAACGGTAGTTAAAATTGATGGAAGTGTAATGTTAACTGATAGATTTCAGAAAGGACGGATTGACAGAGGTGTAATGATAACCGGTCAAGTTTAAAAAAAAGAAGTTCGACAAAGGTGTAATGTTAACCAGTCGATGGAATGGTCTGACAAAGGTGTAATGTTAACCTGTTCGATCATAAGGACGCAAACCATTCAGAGGTTCTAATGTTAACATGACGGTTACAAAGTATTTAGAGTCAAACAGAGGTGTGGTATTAACTTGAAGACTCCCTGGGGATTTTTGCTAGGATTTTCAATCAAGACGACCAATGATATAGGTTGGGACTTTATTCTCATGGTTAGAGGTGGAAATTTAAATGTGACCAATATCTCCATGGGGAGATGAGAAGGGGCTAAAATCAAGGATATTATTACTTAAGACACTTTCTATTGATTGGCGCTATGAGCCTACTGCCATTTGGGTCAATCAAGCGGTATGCGTCATTTGAGTAGACTGTCTCTACTACGAATAGACCTTCTCATGTAGATAAGAATTTGCTTTTAGTCTTGTGTGTCATTACCATGGGTCAACAAACTACTAAGAACAGGTCACCTTCTTCGAAGGATCACTCTCTTACTCTCCTATTGATGACTCTCAAGATTCGAGACTGAAAGATCTCAATTCATTGTTGAGCTTTGAGTCCCAACTCATCTAGCACCTCTAACTCTTGAAGACGCCATTGATGATGTTCTTCAGTCATCATCTTTTCTACAAGAGTGATTCTGAATGACGTAATCTAGATCTCCAACGGTACTATAGCTTCACATCCATATACTAAAGAGAAAGGCATAACACCTATCAGAGTGCATACTATTGTTTGATAAGCCCATAAACACTCTCCTAGCTTATCGTCCTAGTCAAGCTTGTTAGAAAAGATGAACTTCCTTAGAAGCGTAATTATGGCCTTGTTGAATGCTTCAGCTAGACCACTGGCAGTTGGATTGTACGGCATAGAGGCCACATCTTAGATCTAGAACTTGTCACAAAACTTGAAAAATGATCTACTAGTGAACTGTGGATCATTGTCATGAATAGTCCTCTGTGGGATGCCGAATCGATAGATAACATAGTGTTTAAAAAACTTTACAATGTTAGAAGTTTTGACTTCCCTGAGTGGAATGGCTTCGGCCTACTTAGGGAAGTAATCAGTGGTGGCCAAGATGAAGCGATGGCCTTTAGCAGATGGTGGGCTAATCAGCCCAATGATATCTATTCCCACATTTCAAATGGCCGTGAGGTGATGGTCAGATACATTTCTCCCGAAGGTTGATGTAGGAAATCAAAATGGAATTGGCATGCACGACACTGTTTGGCATAGGCCACTATGTTTACAATCATCATTGACCAATAATAGCTTAGACGATGAAGTCAGTTTTGGAGTTTAGGCCCCGGTTGATGAGCTCCACATGTACCATTGTAGGCTTCTTTGAGCACCTCTTGGGCTTCACCTCATAACAAACATTGAAGAAATATACCATCAAATGATCTATGTTTCAATGTGGGTGTGGCAAAATCATAAAAGAACTGGAAGGCTCTTCTTTGAATAGAGATTGCTCACCTCTGATCATATGGTAATATATCACGCAAAACATAGTCAATGATTGGGTAGCGCTAATCATTAGGTTCAAAGTGATCGGGCATGATCTGCACCTCACTGGCTTCTAAAATTTGTTTTGGAGAGCATAATTGATGGCTCGCTAC
Source organism: Asparagus racemosus (assembly GCA_037177215.1). Lineage (NCBI taxonomy): Eukaryota > Viridiplantae > Streptophyta > Magnoliopsida > Asparagales > Asparagaceae > Asparagus > Asparagus racemosus. Next base: position 6,426 of record JBAKGM010058030.1, read on the forward strand.
TATAATTTTCTTGGGAGACTTATAAGTCAAAGCAAGAGTAGCTACAAGTGACGCATCAGTATGAGTCTTCACAAGGTGGGCTATATAATTGATGTAGAATACTTCAAAAGTTTGAGCGAGTTTCATAGCTACTTCGTGATAAGGCATGAGGTTGCTATGTTGGACCTCATATACTCCCTTTATCTGATTGACGATTAGTTTAGAATTATCGTAAGCATCAAGATATTTCACCGCCATGTCTTGAGCGAATTGCACACTGATTATGAGGGTGTTGTATTCTGCTACATTTGTTGGAGCATGCCTCAGTTACTTAATAAGCCTGGGGAAGAACATGACTGTCGGGATCAATAAGTACAACCTCCACTCCTGCAATGATTGTCCCTTTATGATTACGTCGTGATGCACCATCGAAGTAAAATTACCACACTTGGTGACCCAGAGTGTTATTTGATTCGAAGACCTCATCTGGAATGTCTTCGTAGAGCTTGAAAAACTCAAGGATGGGATGATCTGCTAAGAAGTCAGCTATCGCTTGTCTCTTGATTGCTTTTTAAGGTATGAATGTTATGTCATACTGAAAAAGTAGAATTGCCCATTTTCCGAGCTTGGATTTTAAGGATCCGAGTTTTGTCATGAATGTCTGTAGAGGATTGACTCTTGAAATGGCATGGATGGATTGGCCAACTAAATAGTGCCGCATCTTCTGGATTACAAATACCAGTGCTAGGCGCTCTTTCTCAATCGAATTATAGTGATGTTCAGCACCAATGATAGTCCAGCTAAGATAATTTATAGCTTCATCATGACCATTGTCATTTATCTGAGCACTATTGCTCCTAAAGAATGATCCAGAGCTCTGACTTATCTAATACTGGTGTAGCTAGGACAGGTGACTTCATGAGATATTCTTTAATCTCATCAAAAGCTCTTTAAAAGGCCTCATCCCATACGAACAAAACAACCTTCTTCATCAACCTTTAAAATGGCAGACATTTCCCAAATGGATTAGCTATAAATCTATGGATGTAAGCTAATTGCCCTTACAAGCCTCTGAGTTCTTTGAGATTTCTCAGAGGTGGCATTTCTTGTATAGCCTTTATTTTCTCAGAGTAGACATGTATCCCTTTAAATGTTACAATAAATATAAGAAATTTGCCTGATGATTACCCCAGGAAAGATTTGGTTGGGTTTATCTTGAGCTGGTACTTTTGCATGATTTTGTACACTATTCTCAACTCATTGAGGTGATCTTGTTTGCGATGACTTTTGATCACGAGATCATCAACATAGCATTCCACCGTCTTGAACAAATACTCATGAAAGATCATGTTCCTCGCACATGGTAAGTAGCTCTAGTATTATTTAGACCAAAGGGCATTACTGTATAACAGTACACTCCCAGAGGTGTCCTAAAGGCTGTGTGTTTTTTATCATCCAGATGCATTTTAATTTAGTTGTATCTAGAATAGCCATCCAAAAATGACATCCTCTCAAATCCACACATATTTCAACCATAACATCCGTGATAGGGAGATGGAACTCATCTTTTGAACAAGCAAGGTTGAGGTCTCTGAAGTCAATACAGATCTGGATTTTACCATTCTTTTTTGCTACTACAGTGATGTTGGCCAACCAGTCCAGATATTGTTCTTCATGGATGAATTCGTATTCAATGAGTTTATAGATTTCTTTATCAATCTGTTCCATCAACTCAAGACAGAATCATCTTTGTTCTTGTTTGACTGGCTTGATGCTCAAATCAATATTGAGATGATGCATAGCCACATCTGGATCCAACCCTGGCATGTCTTTGTAACTCTAGGTGAAGATGTTAATATATTCTCAAATGAGAGATATAAGTTCTTCTTTTTAGATGGGTGATAAGCTTTCACTCATGAAGATGGGTTTAGAGTTGGTCTTATCACCTATATTGACCTAAATCACTTTATCTTGTATGGGTGGCTCACTACGTTCAAAGTGTGATTCACATTGTGCTCTAAGATGTTTTGTCCAATGGTCATTCTCAGGATCATGAAATACTTCAGATTTGTCCAGGTTCATGGTTAAACTAGATGAAACCATATTAATCACGAAATCTCCAAACATAGTGCCAATGCTGATATCAGAATCCTAATCAGATGTATTTGTAGAGCTACTTAAGAAATCATCAGATGTCGGTCCCATTTGTGAGTCGACTTCTGCAGGAATGCACCCAAGTCCATGTTTTGTTTGATTAAAGTAATTGCTGGTTTCTCCTTTTGGCATGAAGGGAGTTAGGGGAACTCACAGTCCTTGGTTGAAATTCAATCCCTATTTTAGGGTGAAATCATACACCATTTTTGCCATTATGTGCTGAGACTATCAGCTGTAGTGGGAGAACTCTAGCATCTTTTCAACTTCATCGTCTGAGGTTGTCAAATACGGTCGTGGCTTGACCTTTCCGAAGATAATAGGATCATGGATGTTCCTTTTATCATGAACCATGAAGGTAGTGTCTTCTAAGTGGTCCATCGGTTGATGAGTCGGGTAAGACTTATTTATAGACATGCACATAGTTGGTTCTAAAGCTAGACTAGATAGTAAAGCACCGACTTCTGAGTTTTTATGCTCAGAGTCTAAAGAAGAGTCATAAGTAAACTCTATGTTATTATCAAAAACTCAGTCGTCCTGATTTTCGGCTGACTGGTTTGGACAAGGATCCTCTAGGGTAATTATGAGAGGTTCCCTTTCCCAGATTAGATCCTCATTTGGGTCAAATTCATTATCTACCTCATCGCTGTTGTCCATGTCTTCAGAATGGCAATTTCAATTGTATGCTTTTTGTCATGTAAGAGAGAGTCAATGAAGTAATTTTCAACTCTCTTGAAGGGGTGCTCTTAGCATCGACCTTTTGTAGAAAACCCCCCCCCCCTACTCGTCAACATATTTGAAGCATCGATGGAGTGTTAAGGGGATGATCATATTGGAATATGTCCAAGGTTGTCTAAGGAGAAGGTTGTAAGGTGTCTCAACATTGATGACATAACATGTCACCTCGGTCTTCAAATTACCAATTTGACACTCGAGTGATCAGCTACTACTGGAGTTGAATCCAAAGATAGTAGCTGTTGTCTTCAAGGGCTTAAAAAGAGGAATGCCCAAGAAGCTAAGGAGTCTTCACAGAATGATACTCATGGTGGACCCTGGATCAATATGAATCTTTAATGAGCATGTCTTCCAAGGTGAAACTGATACAAGGCTTTTGCTGTTAACATTGATAGCATTGCCTTTGTTCCTCTCCTTGGGTAAGCTCGAGTATGTGAGGGAGAAATGCTTCACCATCATCTAACGCCTCTCTCAAATCTTCCTTCATGTCCTTAGACAAATGTAGAAGTTCGTATAAGGTTATGTGAGCCATGAAGTTGGCTAACTGAGCCAATATATCATATCGAAATGGAGCTTTGGAATCAGAGGGCAGTTGCTACAATGCCTTATCAACTCGCGTCCCTTTTCATTTGATGGGTTCGTGCTATTTGGAAGATCTAGGTTGATAATAGTTCTTTAAATAGTCTTCTCCGGACCTCGTCCCCATAAGCGGGATCCGGTTGGGTTGAACTACCATAGCAGTCTTCTCCTCTTCCAAATCTGTGAGTGAAGAGACTTTCAGTGATTCCTCACCTATAATCACAGAGATAGCATTACATGATCTTATCTTACATTTTGCCTTCATGTGAGCTGTTCACTTTAGAGATGCCCAATGTTCGTCTTGAAGGAGGTCAAGATGGACCCATATCATTTCTCCTTTTGACGTAGTGAGAGGAATAAAACCTTGACACTGTCGACCTTGTTGGTCATAATTGACCACTTCCATTCCTATAGTGGGAATGGGAACAACTCTATTTTATGCCTTAATTGTCGGCATGGACCCGAATTGAAGAGTCATCATATTAGCAGTGACCTTCTTTTGCTAAGGTTGAAGCTTGAGGATCCCTGAGTCAACAAATATCTGCAATTTTTCCTTAAGGATATAATAGTTCTTCATCAGATGTCCCAATATTTTGTGCTAGAGGCAATAGTCAGGATCGTCAATTTTTCTAACTTCCTCGGGATGTGGCTTCAAGGAGCTTTAATCAGTTGCCCTTATTGAGGACATGAAAGATGGCAACAATATGCTCATCTTTGAAAGAATAACTTTGTTGATTACCTTTTTGAGACTCTTTCTTTTGATTATTGGGCTTTCTAACCTCGATCACAAAAGTTTCTTTAGACTTGGATTGGGACGACTGCCCCTGCTTGCTTACCCTATGTGTTGTTAGTGCAGGGATCAAACTTGTTGAAACATTTAGCAGACTTCTCTGTGATTTCCGCTTGCTCCATTAAGTCACGCCATGAGTTTGCTTTATAGCACCCACGTGGGCTTCTATATGGCTCAAGAAATTGTGTCGACATGTTTAAAGTAGTATCGGAAGTGACATATCCTGACAATGTAAGTTCAAATTGCAAAACCGCTCAATGTAGTCTCTGAGCGAATCATCACCTCTCTGCTTTTCAAAGAGAAGCCTGGCTATGGTCACATCTGATTGTTCCTCATAAAATTAGGAGAGGATTTGAGACTCCAGATCAGCCCAGAACTTAATTGATCTTTCAGCCAAATTCTGAAACCAATCAAAAACTACCCCCTACAGGGTACCAATGAAAAGTCATGCCTTGATAGCATCATTCCCTACAACAATTCTCATTTACTAATGGAAGTAGTATATGTGTTGATTCGGAGAACCTTTGTCATCAAATATATGTAACGTTAACTTCATTAGGTAGGGAACCAAATCCCACTCAATGGGGTAAGGTCAGATAATTCCAACATTCTTTAGCTATGTCCGTTGTGTGAAGTGTTGAGCTGATTTTGAAGATTCTAAAGTACCTTCGCCTCATGAATTACTTTAGGAGGCATTGATGTTTCCGATCATGAGTAGACGGAATCTACATCTTCATGATACAATCGCTCTTTTCTAAAGGGGTCTCAACAAGACGTCATTTCCCTTTTGAAGAGCTTGGTCAAAGATAGGAAGCTAGCATGAGTTGATTGAACATTTCCTCCAATAACTCGAAACACTATTTTGATGCTTTCCTTTGAGCCTCAATTTGATGCACAAGATCATCATGAGCCTCTCTCTCCACCATATCTGCAACCAATCGTTGCTCATGGCATGAACTAGAAGTTGCATCTAACGCAATAGTAGAATTTACATACTGGTGGGTTGATCAATTTGGGATGAAGCTCGTGGAGCATGCATTCGAAGGAGAGAGTAATCAAAGGGAATTGTCACCCTTTGTCTTAACTTGGTATGACAGTATACACCATCAGTTTCTAAAAGTATACTTTCAATACAATGAGAGTATTTGGGATCAGAAGGACTATTGGCAACTTCTTTTTCATCTCTAGAAACCACACTGGTCATATTGGCCGTGAACTCTTGGAGGTTGCTTTTACCCTTTCGGGTGTGTCATCGTCCTTTCATCCTAGCCTTTGAAGGCTCAAGAATTTGATTGCGATGATTAAAAATTGATTCCTTTTCAGGAATGGAATTGTATTGGTTATTCATTTGAACTGTCATGATAATTTTTCTTAACGTCGCACAATGTTGATATTGGCATGCTCTTTTTAGAGAAAGGAACTCTCTTAAATCAGTAAGGGTTCCATCATAACTTAGGCAATTTCTCCTTTAGGGGAAACTTCATCTCCTTGGATTTTAGTGAGCAAACATCGGCTATGATGATGTTGCTTTGACCTCCAATTGGTGCAATCAATCAAGTCGTCATCACAAGCCAAAACTTGTGATTTGGATGAATAATCATCATAGATGAAACTGTTCCCTAGTGAGATCTTAGATGAGGCATTACCCCTATTCTTCACTGAGATGCTTTCCCAAGTAGGTTGTTGACTGATGTCCAAACTCTAAACACATATGATTGTCTGGGCTCTTACTTCAAGCTCAAGTCGATGCTTCTCTACTTTGGGCTGTAGGCGTTGAAAAGTGCCTGTAAGTACCCGAACGTGACTCGTGACAGTGGGTTGACAATCGACGACCCATCCGACGATGCAACCAAGAACCGCTGATGACGTAATCACGCCGCAAAATGCACAAAGCGAGTCAACGAGTGCATGAAGTGAATCGGCGAGGGTACAAGTAAGTGAAGCGACGAATCGTGGAATAAATCCAGCGACGAAGTTTCAGATCAGCGAGTTTCGACAAGGCAAGTCCACTAGACTAGAACGTCAACGAGACTGACTTGAGTGTTGACAAAACTGAACCGATCGAACTTCAAGATCAACGAGATGATTAACTGAATTTAGATTCGATGTGATCAAGGAAAATTGAGATCAGACAAATCACCAGGAGGTATCGGGAACGGATGAAAACACCAGATGGGTCCCTCGGCCAAGCCTAGGCACCATTTGGTGCCTCGGCCAAGGCCGAGGCACCAATGAGTGCCCAGCCAACATCCTCCCCTCTTGCCTATAAATAGGAGAGGGGGTCTCATTCTTCAGGGTTGGAAAAATTCTGTCTGAGCCTAGACTTGTGAGAGCCTCTTGCATAGATCCGAGCGTCTGCAAAGCTAAAAAGTCAGATCCAGATCTCAAGCAAGCGAAGAATGCTTCCCACCTCAGATCTACATGGTGAGGAGGAGAATCAAGGTGATCTAGGTCAGATCTATTAGATCCACCCTTTGGAGTAAGTTTCATCTTAATCCCAGGGTGCGTGTGTGACATCGCTTTGTTGATTTCACCCACTCCAGCGATCATCTCCTTCGTGAGTTGATCCCCTTCGGTATTTATTTCCTTCATGAAATAATTACCATAGATCTATAGATCTAGCACCTAGATCTAATCATGCGGTGGTCCACAGACAGATAAAAGAGTCCCCAGTATAGGCCAAGTTCCCACGCAAGTGAGGATCCGAAAAATAGATCCCGCGTTTGTTCATAAAAGGGTAAAAAGTTGTAATCTTTTTCAATTTTTGTTGTAAGCCTTACAAAAAAGTGACATTTTTATTGAATTTCATTGTAAAAAAGAAAAAAGCTGTAACGAGTTCAATCAATGACAATCGACGCAACTTTCCCTGGGAGCAAGCTCGGAGAAAGTTGCGGTGATAGACACACTCCTCAGTAGCGGACTTCCTTTTCATCAGTTCAGGCCATTTCTCGACTCTAGGGCAGCCTTGATACGGGATGCGGGCTACTCAGAGCTAGCCCAGGCTATTGCCGATGACCTCGACCATCTGGAGACTAAGCATCAGAGATTACAGGAGCAGGAGGCGGCAGGGCTTTCCTCATATATAGCTGCGCAGACAGAGGCTCGCCTGGCGGCTTGGCGTGATACTCGTGTTTTCACTGGGCTCAAAGTCCAGATGCAGCGAGACCAGGCACACCATCTTAAGATTGCTATTGCTGAGACTTCGTCATCTCTTGGCCATCTTCAGTCTCGCGTCTCCGCGAGCGAGACTAAGATAGTACAGCTTGAGCAGGAGCTCCAGGTGGAGAAAGAGAACTTGAGTGTCTTGGAGCTGACGAGGGCTAATAAAGAAGAAACTCTAGCTATTGTGTTCAAAAAGTTTGAACTTTTGAAGTAGAAACTAATCAAGATTGAGGAGGAGACTGCAAAGACACTGAACACTAGCGAGGAGTCTTTCAGAGCTGAGCTACAGGAAGAACTTCCATGAACTTTCTTTGATGAATTGTCTGAATTAAAATAACAAATCTGCTGTCATAAATTTAATGTTTAAGCAACTGCAACTTCAGTCTCTATCTTCTTATTAAATGAATATGTCTCCTTTTTTATTTTATGATTTATCATAATTCTTTTATTTCATTCAAAATAATTAACCATGATACTCGTAGGATTTCTGGCAAACCCTCAGCCCTCAACAGATTTGGTGTGCCTTTACCAATTACCGTTTGAATCGGGCTAGCATACAAATTATTTAAATCCGTTTCGCACGTGATGTTATGCTAAAAGAATGAAACTCTTTTAGTCTTGGTGCTATGATATTGAATACATAGACTTCGTACTCTTTTACGGGTAAGAAACTAACCAGCAACGTGTGTCAGGCATCGATTTTGGGGTTATTGGCCAACCCCCAGTCTTCAACGAATTTGATTTGCCTTTACCGATCACCGTTTGAACCGGGCTAGTATGCAGATTGTTTATATCCATTCCGCACGTAACGTTGTGCTAAAAGAATGAAACTCTTTTAGACTTGGCTCTATGGTATTGAATACATAGACTTCGTACTCTTTTACGGGTAAGAGACTAACCGACAATAGACTTATCTTTGCTTAGGATTCGGGATCAAATTCTCTAAGATGAATCATAGATTCAATGAGTAGAAATATTAATGTGGGAAAGGGAGAATTTTATATTCTATTTCCTGATGATGGAGAGGAAAGATTTTTGTTTGGTCTCTGAATGAAGATGAGTTCGAAACAAGGGAAGGAGGATCTTGGCTCTTATCACTTGCTCATGGAGAGGAAGGAGGATCTTATCTCCTATCTCCAGAAAAGAGAAGAGTTCGAAACAAGAGAGAAAAGTTTTGTATCATATCTCTTGCTGGTGGAGAGAAAGGAGGATCTTGTCTTCTATCTCTGAGTAAGGGGCGAGTTCGAAATAAGAGAGGAAGGTTCTGTATCCTATCTCTTGCCAGTAGAGAGGAAGGTTTGGTATCCTATCTCTAGAAGCTCACGAATTCAAAATAAGAGAGGAAGGTCTTATATCCTATCTCTTGCTGGCGGAGGGGAAGCAGGATCTTGTCTCCTACCTCTGGGTAAGGACGAATTCGAAACAAGAGAGGAAGGTTCTGTATCCTATCTCTTGTCAGTGGAGAGGAAGGTTTTGTATCCTATCTCTGGAAGCTCACGAATTCGAAACAAGAGAGGAAGGTCTTGTATCCTA
>JBAKGM010058100.1:0-15342 GCA_037177215.1 Asparagus racemosus
AAAGGAAAATCTGTCTTTGCCATTGATTCTACTACATATTTAAAAAGAGTTAGGCAATATTCAGAGATTGAAAAGTTACTAAGCCACTGCTGCACATCACCAATACTTCAAGGCTCATATGAATTATATTTCTTCCTCAAAAAGGGACTCTCGGTTGTGAGAGTTGTTGATCTCGTGTTAGAGATTGTTGCAATTTGCGTGGGCTTGCAAACTGGTCAGGTTTGCTTTTGATTTTGGAAGTGTTTTCAAAATCATAGTGGAAACTCTCAAGTGGGATTTGCTTAGAGACTGGATGTACACCGAGGAGGTGGAACCAGTATAAAATTCTTGTGTTTGTGATTGTGATTTTCTGTGTTTGTTGCTATATTTGTTGCAATTTATTATCTATTTTGCATAAATTTTTATAAAATACTATTCACCCCCTCTAGTGTTTTGTGTTAGATCAGCGATCCTACAGTTAGTTGATAAACAAACATCTTTAATAAAGATAGAAATATAAATCTTTTTCTTTAAAGAAGTTAATTCATTGGGCACCCAAATAGATAAGTATTTTGATTTTTTTACATAAAACATTATCTCCAACATTTTGTTCATCTAATTTTGAAGATGATTTACAAAAGTGGTTTTCTTACAAATATTTTTATCAACATGAAAACACAAACCTTTTGTCTTTTGAGATTCTTTTTTATATAAAAGTAAAATTTTAAGATTTTCTTTACCTTTGTTAAACTTACTAACATTTAAACATATATTATCATATTTTGATTTAATAGAAGAAATATCTTTATCTAAAACACTAATGCGAATCTTTAAATTATTACATTCTGATTTTAGATAAACATTCTCATTAGTCAAAAACATGATTTTCTTTAAATAAAGATTCATTTTTCTCTTTCAATTTAATTTCTTGAGAATTAGAGTTAGTAGAGGAATTTATATCAGAAATATTATCTAATAATCTTTTATTTTCACCTTTAAGAAAATTATGTGAAGCTTTTAATCTCAAAAAAGTTACATATAATTCATTGAATGCATCTAAAAGTTTTTCATTTTCATTTTCCTCATCTTGTGCCATAAAACACATATGAGCGCTTTCCTTTTCCTCAATTTCTTCATCCGAAGACGAATCATCACTATCATCCCATGTAGCCGCCATAGCCTTTCTTTTCTTATTACTTTGAGTATTATTGGAATTGTTGAAGTAATTTAATTTTTGCTTATTCTTCAACAATGTACAATCTTTCTTCACATTTCCTAGTTTGTTACACTTGAAACAAACAATCAAGTTATTTAAATTTGAATTCTTAGATTTAAACTTACCTTATTTAATAAATTTTCGAAACTTGCGTGCAAACATGCTCATTTCTTCATCATCATCATCCGAATCTTCTTTATAGGAAGTAGTATTGAATGCAAGTGCTTTCTTATTTTTTTTATTTCATTTTCACTTTTATCTATCTTCAATTTGAACCTCATAAGCCATTAGATTACCAATAAGACTTTCCACCTTTAGAGTTGATAAATCATTTGCTTGCTCTATTGCGGTAACTTTCTTTTCCCATTGTAGAGAGAGTGGACGAAGTATATTTCGTATCATTTCCACTTGAGTATATACTTTTCCTAGACCGATGAGAGAATTGGTAATGTCGATGAATCTTGTAAACATCTCTCCAATGGTCTCGTTTTCCTTTATTCTGAACAATTCGAACCTGTGTACAAGAATAAAAATTATAGATTTTTTAACCTGATTTGTACCTTCATGAGTTACCTCGAGTGTGTGCCAAATATCGTATGCAGATGTGGCTGTTAACACTCTACTGAACTCATTCTTGTCAAGTGCACAGAATAAGGCATTCATTGCTTTAGAATCCAAATTGGCATCGTTTCTTTGAGATGCAGTCCATTCCGTGAAAGGAGTATTTGGCTTCTCGTATTTTATTTCCACAATATTCTAAAGTTCTTAACCAATTGATTAAAGGTAGATTTTCACTTGGCACTTCCAATAGTTGTAATTCAAGCCATCGAACATTGGTGGACGATTGGTAGAATGTCCTTTCTTAAATTGTAAAGTTGAATCAAAAGTTGATGCCATCTTTCACCTTGCTCTAATACCAAATGTAGGATCGTTGATCTAACACACTAAAACACTAGAGGGGGGTGAATAGTATTCTATTAAAAATTATGCAAAATAGATTATAAATTGCAATAAATATAGCATCAATCACAGAAAACAATCAACACAAACAAGAGATTTTATACTGGTTCCACCTCCCTGGTGTACATCCAGTCCCCAAGCAAATCCCACTTGAGATTTCCACTATGATTTTGAAGAACAATTATAAAATCGAAGAGCAAACCTGACCAATTTGCAAGACCATGCAAATTGCACACAATCTCTACACTAAGAGATTAACACCTCTCAAAACCCGAGAGGGAACTTTTATAAATCAACAACAACAAATCCTATAAGCCTTGATTTATTGTGATGTGGAAGAGTGGCTTAGGAATATTTTTTAATCTCTGGAAAATGCCCAAGAAATTTGTCTGTAGGATTAATCTCAAAGGCACAAAAAATCAGAGAATGCTTTTTCTCAACTTTTTCTCTCATAAGAATGTTAAAAGTCAAAGCTTATAGATAGGGAACTTGTATCTTTTTCTAAACTTGTAACCTATATATATCCCTTTGAAAAGATATTTTTTCAGTCAAAGAAATGGATATAAATGGCTAAAAACTGACACAAATTCAAAAACAGAAAAGTCAGAAAACAGTCTATGTAGTCGACTAATGGACATAGTAGTCAACTATACTGTAATTTGACAGAAACTGAATTTTAAGAGAAAAATCTTAGTAGTCGACTATAATATGCATAGTAGTCGACTATACTATGATATACAGAATCTTGAAATATATCTAAGTCTTAAGCAGTCGACTACACTGTATATTAGTCGACTTTTCTATAAAACGATAGAAACTTATATTTTGACACAAAGCTTTGATAGTCGACTACTATTCTAATTAGTCGAGTATTAAAGGATAAAAATGATATGAATGCAAAATGTTAAGACTTGTAAATTAACTATAAACTCTAATGGTTAACATAGGGGATATCTATTATTAACCAACACACTAAGCATATGTTAGTGTGTTCTAAAAGTGTGTGTGAGTGATCAAGGCTTGTACAAATTTTCTAAGTAAAGAAGATATAAAAAAATTTACATTGATTTAAAGCAGATATCTTCAATGCTTCACAAAGCCTTGAACTCATCTTGTAATTGTCCATATATCTCTACATTAACAAGTTAGCATATATATATAGCACACATACACATATAATATAAATTGTTATCATCAAAATAAAATCTTTGAAGACATGATATCCAACACATTGTAATATTTATTTACCAAAAGATTAACAAAAGAGAATGACTACTTTGCTGTCTCAAGTCTTTGCAATCTTTTGAGCCTAAAACATTAGGAACTCCATGGGAGAGTGGCTTCTCGTCTAATGGGAACGTCATGTTGCAGTATGATAACGTAGCACCTGGGTCAACTGTCTAGACCATCACCATAGAGAATTACTATCGGTAGGTAAATAAAGTGTGCCTAAAGTTGCAAGTATACAACTATCAAGTTATAATATAAAAAGTTATCGATCCCACGAGGAAGATGTTGTAAGAGTTAATCAATATCGGTTCTTATGTTGTGTGTGTGACAATTAGGAGTGTGATAAAAGAAATGTGATGATAGTGAGTGTGGAGGGATTAAGATGGTATTTGTGATTGAGTGCAAATAAAAACAAAATAAGATTGAGAGTGGAAAGATAAAGAGTGTTTGGGATTGAGTGCAAACAAAATGAGTTTGAGAGGACAAAGAATGATAAATAAAATGAAGGGAAATAAAGAAGGTAATAAAAGAAAATAAAAAATGTAAATAAAAGTAAGAACAAAGAGGAAGATCAAGAATGTAAAATATGGAGGATTAATTAAAGATATGAGGAATCTAAAATAGATCCACTTAGCTAATCTCAATCTTTTGTGAATAAGTAGGATATAAAGTTAGTTTCAAACAATTTCTAGAATTCTCACAAATATTAGCTCCACATTTAAAAAAGGGCAATTCTCTAAAGGGTTCTAGCCTCAAGGTGAATTAAAGAAAATAAAATAAATGCAAGAAAGTAAAGACATGAAAGTAAATACATAAAAGTAAAGACATGAATGTAAATCTACTCTACAAAGTATTAAACAAGCATGAAAAGAAAATATTACAAGAAAAAAAAAGTAAATAATAAAAAGCAAACCCTCATCTTCATCTTATCTTCATCTTCATCCTCTTTTCATCCTCGGACAAAGAGAAGAAAAGAAAATATGAAGGGGTGAAAATATGATTTTATTAATTGCAATACAAAGTTACAAATTTGGAGGTGTTCTCAATTAAGAGTAACCCTTCTCTCCAATTAAAGTTTTTACAAAATATTTCACACTCAAACCACTTACCCTCTACTCCTATTTATAGCCTAAAGAAAGTAACAAGAACTATTAGATTTTTCTGAAGCTCCAAGGATTAAATCTTAGCCACAAAACTAGTTTGTTACAAACCAATTAGTCGGTCAATCGGTTGACCAATCGGTTGGCCGACCAATAGGCCAATTGGTTGGCCGACCGATTAGAATTATAAAATTCTAAAAATGCAGAAAGCTCCATCTCGTCAAGATAGGCGACTTTCAAATATTATACGTTAAATTTTGCCTTCAGATTGAAGATATTACCGTTTCTTTGTGGCTAATATCTTGAACATGATTTTGACTTGATTTCTTTTCATATTTGATCATTATTTCTTCTGTTTTTGTATATTGCTTAACTTGATCCCGGGCTTCAATAAAAGTTAAAAAATGAGGAAATTTAAGTTATTTTTATCTTTTATTCATTAATTCTTCATTAACCTGCAAATTAATATAAAACATGTTATTAATGACATATTTATTGATATAAAATAGATAATGATGATGTAAAATTATAATAAAATATGATTATCAATCAAGATAATGTGAGGGATTTCATCACCCTTCCCTTAGCCTACAAATCACTAATTCTTCACTACACAAACTTAACCATTTTAAAACTCATTAGATGTTGGCCTCTAAAGATTTGTGCTCATTAAGGAACAAGAAAATCCTTAAGTGAACCAGTTCAAGTTTACTTGGATTAGTTGGTGTCTAAGGCAAGATTTAGGGGTTGCGTAAAGTGCTATGTAAGGAATGAGATACTTAATTGATCTTTGATCTCCCTCTAGTACTATTCTTACCCGGCTAACTGACCGAGTACACTTCAATCTTTTCGCTAAAGAAATTTTTGGTTAGGAGCTGGTCTAGTTGAGTCTAGGCCTAACCCTAGAATTTAAAGTGATTGACACAAGTGATTGCATTGTTTTGTTTTAGTTAAGTTTTTCCTTTATCTTTCTCCTTTTTCTCATCATCTTTTTAATCTTTTAGATTTTTTTTCTTCTTTCCTCTTATAAAAAAAACTAACTTGTGTTTTTGACATAGGTGTGTTACATTTCAGTTATAAAAAGAAAATAGATTTTCTCTTTTTATATAGAAAAGTTCGTTAGTAAAAGATAAAGATTTTTATAAAAAAATATTATAAAAAGATTTTGTTTTGGTGTATACAAACTTGGATTAGGCATAATACCAATCATTTAATCTGTATTGATTCATCTTTTGAGACTAATGAAATGATCAATCCTACTTCACCCGTTCTTCAAGATGCGTGTTATCCAACTAGGAATTCAATCTCGTCTTGCATTAAGCTCCCCGATGTCAATGGAACCAATTTTGAGCTTAGACCGCATTTCATAAAATGCTTCCGAAATTCTTCAGAATCGAAAACGAAGACGCTTACATTTTTATCTCCGAGTTTGAGGAAGTGTGTCTCATGATTAAGATGACTTATTTGAAGATGTGATTAAGTTTAGATTCATTCCATTTGCTCTTAAGGACAAAGCTAAGAAATGGTTGTATAACTTACCCATAAATTCTATCTCAACTTGGGATGAATTTGTTACTGTCTTTCTGAGGAAATTTTTTCCTACTCATAAAATGGTTAAGCTTAGAAACGACATTCAAAACTTTAAGATTGCTTTGGAAGAGCCATTCAGGAAGTATTTAGACAAATTTAAAGAATCACTTCCAATGTCCTTACTATGGTTTAGAAAAGTGGCGATTGTACCAAATCATCTATGAAGGATTAGATTATTCTTCAAAAACTTTAGAATCAATGTGTCAAGGGGATTTCATGAAGAAAAATGCCGATGAAGCCTAGGATTTTCTAGAGAGTTTATCCGAGAAATTTATGCAGTGGAACACTGTGATGATTAAGTTTCATCAGTTTCCCAACACAAATCCAGTGGTTTTTCCTTAGAGACGAACATAGCCTCTGAAGTAAAGATGGCTACAATTATGCGTAGGTTAGAAGTCTTAGAAATCAAAGAACAAGCTCCAGCTCAAATCAATCATATTTCTGCCTCAGGTTGTCATAATTGTCTTTCTCAAATCCATGTTTCAGAGGAATGTCCCCTCTTAGGAAACACTCAACCACTAGATCAGATGAACGCTGCATTCCAGCATCCTAGAAATGATTCGTTTTCTCCAACCTACAATCCGGGATGGAGAAATCATCCTAATTTTGCATGGAACTAGGGTAATTACTGTAGGCATTGAAAATCGCTTATCAGTACCCGAACCAGACTCGTGTCGGTGGGTTCACAACTGACGACCCATCCAACGATGCTACCAAGAATCGCTGACAACGTAACTGCATCACAAAATGCATAAAGTGAGTCGATGAATGCATGAAGTGAGTCAGCAAGGCGTACAAGTCAACAAAGTGACATATTGGGGAATAAATCCAGCGACGAAGCTTCAGGTCAGAAAGATTCAAAAAGGCGAGTTGACCGGACTCGAACGTCGACGAGACAGAATTAACTGGACTCAAGCGATGACAGAACTACGCTGATCGAATTCCAGAATCAATGGAGCGATTAACCGAGTTTTGATTAGGCACGACCAGATGAAACGAGCTCGAACAGAACGGCGGACGAATAGACGAACACTGGAACAGAAGAGAAGCTCCAAATGAGTGCCTCGGCACTACCGAGGCACTATTTGGTGCCTCGGTTGTGGCTGAGGCACCATTTCGTGCCTCGGCCACAGTGCCGAGGCACCAATGATGCCCGGCCAAAAAAACCCCCCCTTGTTAAGTCGCCTATAAATAGGCCAGGGGGGTCTAGTTATGGGGGTTGGATTTTTTTTACTGCCAGAGCTCTGAGGGTTGGAATTTTCAGAGCTTCTGGCGAGATCCATGTGAGCTTTTGCACAGATCCGAGTGTCTGCAAGATCAAAAGGCTAGATCTATATCCCATGCAAGCGGAGAACACCTTTGACTTCAGATCCTGTCGACGAGAAGAAGATCAGGAGTAGATCTACATCAGATCTACGGTGTATCCCTCCAGATCTAAGCTTGGTCTTAGTCCTGAGAAGAGCGATGAAATCGCTTGGTCGATTTCACCTGCTTTAGGCGATCTATTTCCTTCGTGAAATAGTCTCCTCATTCCCGTAGATCTCTACTTGGATTGGATTACGCGGTGGTCTACGGACACAAAAAAGTCTCCGGCACAGGTAAAGACACCCACGCAAGTGAGGATCTGATAAACGGATCCCACATTTATTCAACAACGGTAAGAAAGTTGTAATCTTTTTTTTATTTTTCATTGTAAGCCGTATAAAAAGGTGATTTTTATTTGAATCTCATTGTAAGCGAAACAAGCTATAAACGAATTCGTGCATTGACAATCAAAACGACTTTCCCCGCAAATAAGCTGGCGACCACAGTGGGAGCCAACGGTCTCAAATCTAAGATCGTCGTGTCATAGCTGAGGATCCCGATCCCGGTGGAAGAAGAGGTCGAGTTTGAATTTGACCAGCAGAAGTTTGAGGAGTATCTCTCCTCCTCCTCCTCCAGATCCGCTTCTCCCCGTCGCTCCAAGAAGATGTCCGTTGCAAGGAGAATCTGTTGGGCCTCAGATGTAGAGTCCCAGGACGATGAATCTAACCCTGCTGCCACTGGTAGCGGTAAAATTTCCTCGATGCCCGCAGCCCAAGTTCCCTCAACGCCCGAGATGACCGCCGATAGCGTGCCCCCGCTCTCCAAGCGAGTACGACAGAGGCGATGATAGAGCATGGCCCGCAGGTTCGCCAAGGCCATGCAATCCATGGATGGGATCCGCTACGAGGCAGATCTAAGATCCAGACTGATGCAGAGGCTCCAGCCTCGAGTGATTGACGACCCCTCCAAACCGTTGACAACATAATGGGTCTGGGTCAAACAGAACCGTTCCACGCTTCAGAAGCGTATCCGAAAGCGCTGCGCACTCCTCACGCAGGCACGGGCTTTGGTGCAACAAGCCCACAAGCTGAAGAAGGAAGAGGCGGCCAACAAGCCACCAACAAGCTGCCAGGTCCGGAGACCCAAGGCCGTCGGCACTCCAACCCCGACGAACATGGCATCCAAGCCTAAGTCTGCCAGCACTTCAAATTCTAACCCGTCGCCCAAACCAAGAGCTGAAGGCACCTCAATGCCAACTACCCTGGTGCCGAGGCTAAAATCCACCGTCGCCTCAATCCAAGTTGCCTCGACACCGAGGTCACCTCCAGCATCTGCATCCAGATCTTTGGCGAAGCTAATTCCTACTGCGGCTAACAAGCCAACCATCAAAGAATGCTTGGGTCCGTTGAGGAAATCATGGGTCACTCCTAATGCAGGAGGTCGCACCCACCTCAAGGAAGGCAACAAGACTCCTGCAGCTCCACCAACCGGACTGAGAATCGAAGTCCAAGAGTCCACTAAGACTTCACACCCACACAGGTGAACGTCAAGGTGAGTCACTTTTGGTAGCTTTGATGAAGTAGTCCGTCCTCAGAAGGAGACGTTTTCATCTGACGACGACGATGTTATACCCGAGAGGTCGTGCCAACGCACGATGAGTTACTTTGGCACTCATGCCGATAATCTGTACTACCGTGTTGGGGGTACGAGAATATCCCAAAAGAAGAATTCTCCCGAGAAGCCTGCACATTGCCCATGTTCCAGGCTAATCAAGGCAGTGCTATCAGAGTGTAGCTGCAACAAGGCAACTCCAGATAGAGTTTCCGTCTTCAACAGACTTGGCGACGGATTGCCGAAGCCCAGCTCAAGACACTTCCGCAGGAGAAGATCAACGACTCAAAGGGATAAATTGCCCAGTGTCACAAACAACATGACGAGCAGAGGGGCGTCTAATCGTACCGGTCCCCGATCATCCGATCGGCTTACTCGGTTGCACACCAGGATGTTCTGACGTTCCAATTATGACAAAATCTTAAAGGGACTACCGTCAGATGATGAAGTGTCAGATGCTGGCTCTGTAATGGCTTCTGACAAAATAGTTTCTAGTGAGGGACAACCCCGGGAAGCCCTTATGATTAGTGCCGAACAAGTGGCAAAAATGCTGGAAGAAGCGATGGCTAAGCAGAAGGAGAACTTCAAGTTTGAGATAGAGATAGCCATGCACAGATGCGAGAAATTCATGACCAGCAGATCCAAGCACTGACGAACCATCAAGGTGAAAGCAATCGTCATAATAACGTCAATCAGGTTGATAGCGACACCGACGGAGAAGAAGACCATGGTGCGGGACCTCCCCCTAAAGAGCAAAATACTAGGGGTAGCCAGGAGAATGCCAGTGGCAACGCCATCCCAGAAAACAAGAAAATCAAAGATCTTGAGAGCAAGTTCAACACCTTGATCTCCGCTCAAGAAGTGAAGAAGACAGGGATACCGTGCCCATACCCGAGGGAGTGGGAGTCGATCCCATATCTGTCAAAGTTCAGCTTGATCAACTTCACACCGTTCGACAGAAAGGGGTCCCCCACTCAGCACATGATTTACTTTAAATCTCATTTAGGAGTGATCTCTAGAAATGAGCCCTTAATGGTTCGGTCATTCGTTGGCACCTTTCGAGGGGCTGCCTTCGATTGGTACTGTCGTCTCAAACCTGGCAGTGTTACTAGCTGAAATGACATGAAATCCATGTTCCTCACAAATTTCTTCAACGATGACACTGAGATATCCATCGGGACATTGTTAGATGAAAAGCAAAAGGACGGAGAAATTGTGGATACCTTCGTCAAGTAGTTCCGGAACAAGGCGATGAACTGCCAGGATTCTCTTCGTACAATCAAATCAAGATGCATCCCGACGATGAGAAACACACCTCGTTTAGGACGCCTCTTGGCATCTTTTGCTAAATTGTCATGCCCTTCGGTTTGAAGAATGCAGGTACTACATATCAACGAGTGATGATGAAGATCTTCCAAGAGCATCTCTAAAAAACCATTGAGTGTTATGTCAATGACTTAGTGGTGAAAAGCCGTAATAAAAGTGATCACATCAAAGATCTCAAGACGGTATTTGATCTCATGCAAAGTCATCAATTGAAAATGAATCCTACTAAGTCTTTCCTAGGAATGGCCAGCAGTAAATTTCTTGGTTTCGTTGTCACATTGAAGGGGATCCATATCGATCCTGACAAAGTGAAGGCAATCAACGAATTACAACTCCTGAGAAACCTCAAAGAACTAGGGGGTTACAAGGAAGATTGGCTTATGTCAGACACTTTATTTTGAATCTTGCAGGAAAGTGCCAACCGTTCTCCAAGCTCACCAAAAAAGGCGTTTCGTTCATATGGGACGACGCTTGTCAAAAGGCCTTTGAAGATATCAAAGCATACTTATAAAAAATCCTCCTGTTCTCACTGCACCAAAATCAGGGAAACCATTCTTGATTTATGTGAGAGTGACGAACCTTTCATTAAGTGCCTTATTAGCGTAAGATGGTGATAACGGTCACGAGCAGGCAATCTATTATCTGAGTAGGAAAATGGTGGGTGCTAAATCTCGATATCCCAATATTGAGAAAGAATGCTTGGTTTTGGTATTGGCATTTCAAAAAATACGTCATTACCTGGTTGGACAAACAGTATATGTTATCTCAGACGTTAATCCAATCCGAGTATTTATGACGCAACCGGCCTCCTTGAATTGGCGATTAGCGAGATGGGCATTGCTTCTCTTGCAATACGACATCCACTTCAAATAGCAGAAGTCGATGAAAGGACAAGTAATTTGTGACCTTTTAGCAGTCTGACCTAGTAAGGACAAAGCTAAAATTTATGAAGATTTACCTGACGAAACCTACAAGGTTAATCATACTTTTCACGAGCTTGTATGGCAACTATATTTGATGGCACCTCCTGAGCAACTCATGAAGCAAGTTTTCCTGAGCAATCAAAGATCTCTTCGAGAGTCGGGGTTGTTCTGGTATCACCAAAAAATCACGTGATGCCCCGAGCTTATTCATTGACGGAACCATGCTCCAACAATATGGTTGAGTACAATGCACTCTTAATTGGACTCAGTTTTGCCAAGGAGTTAGGGGAATATTTGGAGGATTTCAGTGATTCTCAGCTGATTGTTAATCAGATCCGATGAGAGTACGAAGTCAGAAATCTAGATTTAGTCCCATATAATGAAGCGGCAATAGAGATGGCAGAATCATTTGAAAGTTTCTTCATCAAATATAGACCACGTCTCCGGAAATAAAAGAACATAAATATAAATCTAAACTACAAAAATAAAAATGCAAGAAATTAAATCTATAATACAAAATAAAAATGCAAGTAATAACAAAAATAAAAGAACATGAAAGCAAATCTACTCTACAAGAAATCAAAAATAAATCTAATCCACTAACATAAAAAAAATTCCTAGAACATGAATTTTTAAAGTAAGAAAATAAAAGAGAAAAAGAAGAACTTACATTGCCAAGGGTTGGCCCATTGAAAGTCAATCTTCATCTTCATCTTCATCAATCAATAAAGAGATAGAAAGAAAATTTTGAAGAGGAATTTTTTTATTAATTATAAACAAATTTTATAATTTTGAAAGGTCATCTCAATTAAGAGTAACCTTCCTCTCCAAATAGAGATTTACAAAATATTTTATACTTAAACCCATCCCCTTTTACCCTTATTTATGGCCTAAAATAATGAACAAGAGCCTTTAGATTTAGCTTGGGGAACAAGGATTAAATTTCAGCCATAAACTGATTCAGTTACAAACTAATCGGTTGACTAATTGATCGGCCGATCGATTGATCAATCGTTTGATCGACCGCTTGGTTTGTAACCACTTCTTGACCTGATTTCTTCTTGGTTCCTTGGGCTTTTTTGGGCATCCTTTTGGCTTGATATTGAGCTTCAATAAATGGTAGAAAAAAAGAGAATTTTATTCTTTTGGGCTCTTATTCATTACCTCTTCATTAACCTACAAATTAAGATAAAACGTATTATTAGTGATAAATTTATTTAAATAAAAAAGATAATGAAGGTATGAAAATGTAATAAATGTGATGATCAACTTTATTATTTATTTTTTCAAGAAATTAATAAAAAATGACTATTTTACTATCTCAAATCTTCACTGATCTTTTGACCTGAAAATAATGGTGACTCTGCTGGGAAGTGGCTTCTCCTCTAATGAGAAGGTAGCGTCGCAGTACGATAACATTGTACCTGAGTCAACTACTAAGATCATCATAGTTGAGATTGACTATGTTGCATATGAAACCTATCTAAAAAGTTCTCATTAAAGCCACAAGTGGGCGCAAAAGCCTACTAGAGCCTTAATAGCTCATTCACGTGCAGTTGCGATTGAAAATCCCACTGCAGTCGAAGCTATCGAGTTCTTGTCCAAAGCCTTCTTGTCCCAAGCAAAGTGTGGGTCCTCCCGCACAATCTTGGCATATGGTGAGAGGGAGCATATCAAAACTGCTACTCATCAATCCAAGCATTCAAAGCAAAGATGGGTACGGATCAACTCCAGCTATCTTGCGAACCCCTACCTCTGTTGAAACAGGCAGTAGACCTTGTGGAGTTTCATGTTTATTTAGAAACAATCACCGCTCAGATGTCCAATAAATTCAGTGTGATATGGGGTTCTAAACTCTGCATAGTCACTCAGTTTCCCACCAACATCTACTTCTATAGCTAGAAATGAAGAATGCTAGGTCCAGACTTAATGATATGCAAGAAGAAGAGCCTACTATCAGGTTGACAAGAGTGAATAGACTAAGATGACCTCGGTCTCACCAAGGATCAAGATCCACATAAAGTTAAGATTGGGAGCAAGAACATTATCATCATGTAGATGGTTATGAATCTGAAATCAATCACTAATCTTCAAGACTTTCTAAAAATGAAACAACTTACAATCTCCTATTAGCAAAATGTCAATCAGACCATAACCATTGAAGGGACAATGTCGCAGCTCCCCAAAATTTTTGATGCTATGTCAGAATAATTGGACATGTGAAGTGTTGCACCATCTATTCCTATGCAGGGGGCTAATGGAGCCTTCTTTATTGCATAAAGTAGAAACTTAGTCCCTGAGGACGTCATTGAGTGGTTATTCGTGGGTCAGACATGAACCCAACCAAAGAGGAGATGACCTCGCAGAAGACATGCCACCAAAATCACTGATGAAGATGAGCCCATGTTTGTTTATGTCTAGATGACAAATTGACCAGACAAAGCCAACCACACTAAGGGTAGGTGAAAAGAGGTTAAACCCAAAAAATTTCTTGAGTACTATCGAGGACCTACATATTGTACTCATTCGAGAATAGCCAAGTCATCCCTATGGAATAATGTGCATATGACGAACTAAGTGTATGAAGACACTTTAGGAAACAAACATTTTGTTTGTGTCTCAGATAGTACAGTAAGCTCATGAAAGTCATAGAGACCAGAGCATAATATGATGGGACTTCACAAAAGTCATATTGAAGATCCCCATGATGATGCTAAAATTGAAGTAAAGCCTAACAAGGTTCCCACTTCTTTCATCAAACTTGGTGTAATACATCTTAGGGCTAGTTGTAGTGACGCCGTCATTAAAGGTGACGTAATTGTTATGAACAAAGTTCTATATTTTGATTACACTTTGTGTGTGACTAGTGTCTCTGACATTCGGGATATAATCCCACAACAAGTAACATTGTTGAATGCTAACAAATCACTACACATGCTTGTAACTGAGCTAAATCAGAGATACCAAAGAGTTGAAGGTCAACATAAAGTGTGGTATGTGGTATCTATGAAGTTCAAGAATGAAACTGTAATATACTTTGGGAAAGCAAACCCAACTTCTGAATGGTCCTCCAATCCAAAGCTTAGGGAATAATGCAACACTGGGATATAACCTTGATACCCACTAAGGAATCAATTTTGGTAAAGGACGTGCATCATACATGAAGCCCTTTGTCCCGAAAGGAAGGACAAAAGACTACTATAAGAAATAAGATGGCTTGGGCACCTTACACCTTCTGAAGTTTCAGAACAAGAATACGACTCAAAAGGCATGTTTGGTGACTATTCCTCTGACACCACAACATGGGATTCTGATGGCAATGTAGATACAACTTTCTAAACATTGTGTGTCAACATGGCTTTAGTCAGTCATAATGAAGGATAACCAGCATGGTTGGAGTATGATGATGAGATTTCCTCATGGACTCAATAGCTTGACAGTCAGTGGGAAGTGCGATTCATGCAATGTGAGCATCTAATCAATGATAAGATGGAGAAAGTATATTTGGGCAACAGGATTGTCAGCAAAACCATATTTACCTATGCGAGTCTTCTCCTGGACAAACACCAACACCGAATAACCTTATTATAAAATGTGTTTGCCTGGATGTATGAATATATGTCTAGTCTTAACCAAGATGTTTCAGTGCAACGTCTCAACATTATACTAGATGCAAATCCAGCTATCCAACCTCAACATGGATTTAAGCCTGACATGATGCAAAATATCGATAGAGGGGTACAAAAACTTCTCAAATTCTAAGTTCATCAAGGACATGTATCTGCCAAAGTGGGTGTCTAACATTGTCATTGTCCCCAAGAAGAATGACACCATCCGAGTTTTTGTCGACTACCCCAATTTGAATTCAGCATGTCCTAAAGATAAATTCCCTTTAGTAATCACCAACATCATGGTCTACAATACCTGTAACTTTGAACGCATGTTATTCATGATAGATACTTAGGGTACAACCAGATTAACATGCACAAGAATGACTAGGAATATATCACCTTTAGGTCCCTGAGGGTGATTATCACATTTTAATTACAAATTAATACCCTCATTATCCATTTTATATGAATAAATACCCTGCTAATAACTG
>JBAKGM010058135.1:0-15336 GCA_037177215.1 Asparagus racemosus
TTATTGGGTTTTTTGAAACAAGGGAAAGAGAGAATGAGTCCTGGGTTCTTATTGGGGAAGAAGAAGAAGGGCAATTTTGGGATTTATGACTATTTTTAGAAATACCGTATAAAGTTTGGGGGTATTATACAGTTTGGGTTTAAAAATTAGTGGTTGGAAATCTTTGGGTGTATGTGTGTTTATAAAAGTGGGTGGGTTTTTTAATAAGTGGGGGTCAAATTTTGGGTTAAAAGAAAAAAACCCTTAAAACAAACTCTGTCAACACGCTCCACCAAGTTGTGGATGCAGCCATCTGGGAGTTCTAAATTGTTCCCCAGGATAGTTTCCATGGGCCTTCATAAATTCATTCTAAAAGGTCTCCGCTTGAAGGTATTTCCCATGCAAAAGGGAGATCCGCTTGACAAGAACCAGGAAGTAGGGCATTGAAGGAAATAGGGTGTGTAGAGATTGCCTTCCCCCTTCCTAACCTCCCACTCTGGACTTCCCTAGTAGAATAGTTTGCTTTCCAATTCACCAAACGGGGATAAGTGTTGGACCTATGATAGTTGAGAGGATGGAAGCGCACCATCTCCGGGAGGTAATAGATATCACCTCCTATAGTGAAGAGCCAAATTGCAATCTCGACATTTCCTTTGCAAGCCTTGTAGGTTGCTTAATCAGCAAAAAGAAAATCTAGGTTGGGCATCAGCTTACTGCTCAGGCCCTTGAGCGAAAAAGAGCTTTGGAGGGCAAGGTCGAAGTCTTCAGACCCTTCGTTCAACAAGACTATGCAAATTTTATCCCTCTCTTTAACTTGAGGGAGATACTGGAAGTAATTAGGAGTCTCCTCATAACTAGCATATGACCTAAGCAGGTCAGAGGCCGCAAGGTTTCGAGTCAAATCATATATTACTGCAAAGGTGTCAGTAGAAGAGCATGTGAAGAAATGAAGAACTTTAGACTAAGTAACCTCACGACGCGATGTTAAATAATCCAAATGACCTTGCAACACGAAAGGTTAACTTGACTTGATGTTAAAATAGAGTCAGATTAACATCATAGTCAGCATAGGTCACAATACATTAATCGCACGACCACGAGTGGCCTAGGGAGGTATTAACTTCATGACCAGTGTAAGGAAGTAACATCGTGATCCAATAGAATTAGCTCCGCGCTCAAGAGTGCAAGAGATTACTCTGCAACAAGCAGAGGGTGACTGCTGTAATTACCCCCAAACATCCTAGGGTGGCCCAGGAGGTACATGAAAATTGGGCTTAACCTGACCATAAGATGGAGGGTCAACTTGCTCAATTCTCATATTCGCTCATGTCCAAAGCATTATCAAAGTACAAAATATAGCAAGAATTATGCGCAACACCTAGAATATCAAGTTGATAATAGAATCTACATAATACCAGAATAGCAAGAAAAGCTAAAGTTATAATGTACATCATTACATGTCCAACTACTCAAAAGCACTGCAAAAAGAGAACTAAATATATACATTCTTCAGCTTATGCACTTGTACTAGCTATTCTTCACTGGGATTTGCAATCCTCTTGCCTCTAACTTGATCACTACCTACGGGTGTATGCAAAAATAATAGAGGTGAGCTTAAGGCCCAATAGGCAACCATAATAAAAATCACGAGTACAAATGTAAGGGGGAAAAGGAAAGGATAATGTAGACAATTGAAATTAAAACTAATAGATATCAGCAATAAGCTACCAATGCTCATATTATAATCATTGATCGAAATAAAACTTGTGAATATCAACAATGAATAACTAAGCTCAATATTGAGGATTCTAAATTCCCCAATCTTGGGATATATCTACCTTTATTTATACACCCATTGGTGAGCATCTTCACACAGCGCACCGGGTCCGCTCAAGACCTAATAATGTATCAATTCATGAATCATAGACCATCAATCAAGCCAATAATAAACGAGTGCTACTATTCAAGATAATAGAGTCATCAAGACAAGAAAAGACTCATCATAGCACAACCAATCACGGAGTTTCACTAGCATCGTATCAAAATGAATAAACAAAGATATAGCAAAAAGTGAGAAATCGGAAACCATTCCCATGCATCAAGTATTTCAAGTAGGCTTTTACGGAATTAATCGAGTATGCCATGGGATATCAAAATTCAACTCATAGAATTTTTCAAGAAATTAACAATCAAACTCTCAACGAATTGAGACATAGCAAGGAAGGGTTACCTACCATTCATGTCTTGTTCCTTGATACCGTTGAATGATTCCAAGAGTCCCACTCCTATACACTACATGTACATTCAATAGGGATGAATCTTCAATGTTGCTCTTTTGGCGATGAATGCAATCCTCCAGAAACTTCTCATACGCCTCTTGGTCAATTTTGATGAATAGGCTTCCAACGATGGTCTCGGGGATAACCTCGTTATATTACGACACGATGTTCTCTTTGAGGAGAACCCTGGTCCCACAGGGCATGCTATCTATTTTTTGCATAAACTGGGGGATGAAGACATCGTTGGTGGAGGCCTTCAGGACTTGGGCTTTGAATGAGCAGAGGAGGAATTTGGTTCGCTTACTCCTCATTTTTATTTACATGATTCTTGATCATGTGTCGATGGAGGTAACTCGAGAATCTTTATTGACTATATGACAAGGTGGAAGGTGTTGACATTGCCCATCTGTAAAGTTTGTGCAATGGAAGAAGAGTAAATCTCAGTTGATGAATCTCAAAGTTGTTCTTTTTCCCAAAGGGGTTTGTTTGCGAGCCCTTTTGTGAGAAGAAGATAACTCCAGCTATGGGATAGTCACTGTTGGGTGTTTCCTATAACCCAATGAGAGGATTGAACTCCTAGGAAGTAGTAGTGTCTCTTAGGTGATTAGAAACCCTAGTGAGCGAACCTCGATGTAGAGGTAGTAGGCCAATGAGAAAACCCCAATAAAGAGAAGGTATTTGGCTCAAAGGACCAAACAGAGCCCAAGGTAGCCCAGGAAACCCTCTTGAGGAAGAACAACCCTACCATGGAGGAGGATAGCTTAAACCTCAAGCAAGGAGATAGAGGTAGAAGTTTGGAAGTGTTTAGATTAGAGCTTTCTATCCAGCTTGGAACCAACTTGGAGCACCTTGGATGTGGGCTAAGGATCTCTATTTATAGAGAACCCTTGTTTACCTTGTTTTAAGGGGTTTACGCGATAGTAGGTTTACGCGAGCTACTCTAGCAGATTTTCAGTTTATGGCACTAAACAGATAGTGACACAGTATCCTTTTTAAAAATTCTTGTAGATTTTTTCATTTATGCATTGTTAGTGGTGCCGCGTAAGCACTCTCATTAGTCACTTTTGTAGCTCCACGTAAATTTTGTGTAGGGATTTTATCTTGTGTGCTCTAACACCTCTAATCTGCTATAGAGTTGTCTACCAGTTCAACTGTTAGTTCGGCAGGATGTTTACCTGCCATTAACTTTACACGGGCTTAGCACTGTGTAAACCCTAGAACAATGTGATCTCAACACCGTGTGTTCTTAACTCTGCATAAACATGCATTGGTTTATTTTTGGGTGAGTTTTTTTCTAATTCTTACTCTGCTTACGTTCGGGGCTTCTTACGTTCGGGGCTTCGTGACTTTGCATCTTAGCTTCTTTTGGGTCTATTTCATCATGTTGAACCCTTTTGATCACTTTAGAATGACCACAATACCCCAGCGGGTCTCCTTGTGGTGTTATAGGGTGCTTGGTTGACTGTTCAACATTTTCACCCGTCTACATGAGGCAAATCTTATGGGTTTCAAATGCCTTGGCCCTGGGATGACAAGATTGCTGAGATGAGCTTCACTAATACAACTCAGACCCGGGCCCGGAACCCAGTCAGCTCAGTTTGTTCGGGCTTTCCCCAGGCCCGGCCAGGTCCGGGCCGTACACTGAGCCAGGTCCGAGCCGAAGCCCAAATGGACAACCCTATCCGTAACCTATCCTACAAGCTGCCTTCGAGATGTTTTCTTTCTTCACCTTCAACGTTATCACTGGATTCAAGATCAAGTTTAGAATACACAATTCCTCCCACTGGCATGGACAGATCGAATTCCCAATATGATGGGTAGTTTAGGCAATTTGTAGGATTACGATGTGGGGATGGGGTAGATTACTTGTTTGTATTTCCCAATTTCATCCTCTGTACTTCCAAATTTGGTTAATGAATTTTCAAAAAATAAATTTTTTCCAATACTCTTTTCTTGTCACTATTCTAGTTGTAGCTAGTGTGAACTCAATATGGCGCTCACATTTTTTTCCCTAGTTCAAGCTTTAGTGTCATTCATCATCGCGTGTGGCTGACTAAGTGTGGGGGATGAATTTTAAAGCATCCGGTCAGTCAAATCATCACTTTGAGAATTGGGACACTGCCGGTCAAATCCTAGAGTTGCGAAGTGTCATTTGCCAATTTGTTTGCTTTGCCTATAAATTGACCTTGTCTTCCCACTTTAGTGACCATCTTGATCCTTTCTTTTCACTCTCAGTGTCGATGGCGGACAATGGTAGAAACTCTAATGTTCAAGAGATTTTTAAGTGAGTGGCCTCATATTCTAGAAGAGGACACCCGCCACCTTAAGGGAATGGTGGGAACAAGATTGCTGAGATCGAGGCCCTTCAGAAGGCCAATGTCAATTTGAGTGAAAAGTTGATGAAGGTGAAGAAAGAGAATGCCGGCTTGAGGTACATCGAGCTCTTCGGTTAGATGGGCTGCCTAAAAAGTTGACCTGCTCGCCTTAGGGGCAATTCTCACGGCCTGTGGTCATCATCTAGTGTGGGCAGCAACTTAGTTTTGTTTGAGTCATCGAGTTGTTTTCTTTTTTATTTTTTGCTACTTCTTTTTTGTCTTCTTTTTTTTGTTCGCAACCAATGTATATACCAAGACCCTGTTAATGAAGATGGTCATTTTCAAATAATTGTGCTCCTTGATTTGGATCCTCTTATGCGCTTTTCTTAAAGACTGTTGTAAAATAAGACTAATCCTTGAGATAGGAGTTTACACGAATACTTACGTGTAAACACATGTGTGTGCCATGTCATGGACGCATAATTGAGTGTGAAGTAAACTGGGTATGAAGCTATAAAACTTTGGCCTCTCTTAGGTTATATCGTTGCCTTTGGAGTCGTATCAGCTTTGGTCAAAGCATGTATCCCAAAAGACAACTGCCTTGTGAAAAGATGTTGCCATATGGGACAATCTGATGTCATAAGTTCGCCTATATGAAGAGGAAATAGGAAAATCTTTGAGTCATTTACTCTAGGCTCTAGCCCTTAGCTCCTTTAATTTCGACGATCATGGACAGCAATGACGGTAGTCCCCCCCCCCAACAAAACCCCCTAGGTGGGTTCCTTCTTCCCCGTTGCATCAAAGGATGTCTCTTCATGACTGGATCGAGAGTCAGGAAGAGAAGATTTAAAGTTGAAGACTGTTAATGATGAATTGAGGGTGGACAACTGTCACGCCCAACGACCCCATATCACTTCGCGTGTACGTGGCTCGCTAGGCAGCATATACAATCAAGCCAAAAACCACCCAAAAGCATATACTTCAGCCTATAATGACCTTTATATATACGATCTCATACTACAAATACAATATCACAATATCTAACACATCAATATCACAGCGGAAGCAAAAATACTGAATAGAAATATCCCAAGTCCCAATATAAATAAGGTGTCCAAAAATATATGGAAGGACTGAGATATGCTCCAAGGCCTCAAATACATAATCTAGAATACCATAAGTCCAACAACCATGTCCTAAAAGACCTGAGTACTTATACAAATTGTAAGGACCTTAACCCGCCTCGAATTGTTTTCAACCTATGATAATTTTAAACTGTCCAGTTTTGTTGAATTTCGGCTTTTCAACACGTGTCATATATTTTATTCAAGTGGAATTTTACAATTGTTATTTTATCATTCTTTTAAAAAAAATCAAGTTTTGAATTTATCAAGTTGTTTTATTTTGCATTCTCATAATGACTTGGGTTTAAGAGAGCTAATGGGCTTTAAGGCATATTATCTTATTAAGTAGGATCCACTAGGAGGGTACCCATTTACCCACAACCTCATATAACAAGCACCATTTTCTCTCCCTTAAATTAGAGCAGAGATTTGGAGAGCTTGGAGGCCAAGAGAAAGAGGACTCTACACCCCCAAGGCAAGTGTTTTTGCTTGCTAAGTTGATTACTTCAAAATTCTAGTTTATGGGCCTTTAGATCTTGATTTCCTATATCTTTTAAACTAAGAAATTTTTTATTTTGATTTGTTTCTAAATTCATGGGTTTGGATCAAGGGAAGGATTTCTCTAAGAGGTGGATATCAATCTACAATCACTTTCAAGGAGATTAACCCAATGCTGTAGATAAAGGATACCTTTGCAAGGTCGAATCTTTCTGTCATGATTTGAGGTTTTAAATTAGTGGGCTTTGTATATTCTTTTGAGATTTCTGCATTTCTTTGAAGCTTTTGGATTGAAATAAGTATTATGGATAAGAGGTTGTCCCCATTTTTTGTTTAGATTGCCAACCCTCGAGCTCTAAGGGTGGATTTGTGAATATTTGATGTTTTGAAGTGAAATTTGGTGGAATACGTTTCTTTTGGCAATACAAACTAGGGTAGAAGTTGATTTTTGATGCAGTTTTAAATCGAGTGAGGATTTGATCGAAAATGTTTTTAAAGTCATGGTTTCCAGCAGGAGCACATGTGCTCAATGAAATCTAGAGAGCAGAATGTTCTACAATGTTTGACCTCATGCTCATGCACTCAAGCGAGATTTTTTAAGATGATTTTAGTATTTAGTTTTATCAGATTGCTATGAGAACTTGGCTGACGTGGCATCAAGGTGAGCGCATGTATCTAATCCCCCCTTAGAGATTTTGATCTATGTAAGCTCATTTTTCACGTTTCTTTAGTTTCCTTAACTGGATTTTGACATCAGTCACGCAATTAAGCTTGTTATTGCCATATAAATTAGATGTTATTTTTGTCGCTTGGCTATGATTCCGTGTTTATGTCATTTTATTGAACTCATGATATCCATATTTAAGTATGCAAGTAAGGCATGTTCTACTATATTATCGCATAATATATCACATGTTTTCTGTGCTATTATTTGACCTAGATTTCATGGACAATATGCATGTTGGCGGAGGTTATACCTTGGACCTTTATTTACTCAGTACATTATCATGAAACTTGGCCCTAGGGTATCCATGATTAGGCTCCATGATGTAATATATACCTGATGATGATGATTTCCTATGTTTGGATGTTGAGCGCATCCCTCGTGACACAAAACCAAGAGCGTTCTCTAGTTTGAAATAAAAAAGTTCTCATTTTGGGATACATTCCAATTATGAGTGGATGCTTGTTATTCTCCAGCACCAAAATTTTGATTAAGTATAACTAAGTAATGAAAATGTTCATGTAGGTTTAATTACTGGGAGGAATTTGGATATCTCACAAATAATGTATGACCCAGGGTTGTGTTTGGTTGCTAGTGCAAGATGAATCTTTGCACATAAATCAAGTAAAGTAAAAATCCAAGTAACGTTCCCAGTGGGTGCACCAAACACATTATTTTGTGAGAGCTTTCCTTAAGAAAGATTTGGTAAAAGATGTTGTTACTTAGATGAACCTGCTACCTTTGCATCACACTTTAGGGGCTAGTGCATTCTCACTGTTATCTCTGTGTTGATGTGGTTCTGGTTATTTGCTTATTATATCTATTCTATGATCTGGATTTTGAAATACACATTCTTTTTATGAAATCAAGTAAAGTGATACAGTTATATAACCTTTCTTATATTTAAACCAATCATGCATTCATGATACACGTTACATGTATACAAACTACTCCTTCATTTTAGCACTTTCTAGATGACTTTTTGACCATCCTGATTTGCACACCAGTGGCTGATTCGGATCCCCAAACCTTGCTTTCAGACACATCAGAGTCTAATTATCTACCATAGATGGAGCTCTTTATGACCAGCTTGTCTATTTGTTTGCTTAGTTCTGTTTCATCCTTTTTACTAGACTTTGATGTTTTTGCTTATCTTTCCACTACTATGTAGTGACTTTGATGTTTGTAGATAGTTGTAGTTGTTGTTTCAGACTTGTGAGGCCATGTGGCCTGGCTTTTTATGTATCTGAGTTAGTGAAATTGACATCCGATTTGTGATATCTTTTATGTTATTCGTTATCTATGGGACTTATTGGTATTTGTTGAGCATCTTACTTTTTCCATGTATTTCTATTGAATACTTGCTTATGGCATATTTCAGTTCCTTATATTTGCTTTTATGTATAACTATGCAATTCTATTCTGTTTTTGGTGAATGAGATGATGTACCGATCACTGATATAGACTTAAGTATATACTTTTGTGTGGTGTTTGGCCCAATTGTATATGTTGCCTAGCCTAGTCACATGGCCATCAGGTGTTTCTGAGACACGTAGCGTGACAGGTTATTAGTACACATCCTGATACCATGAGAATATTTCATAAAACTTACATATTTCCTTTTGTTTGGCTCTATATCCTTTGATTCCGTCCTCATCCCTTCCTTTCCTCTTTTAGGAGACATTTGTTAATATGTCTCATCGTATCGTGCAAGGAGATAACTAGAGAGGACATTAGGTTGGCTCGATAGAAGTCAGCTACGTAGTAATAACTCGGGCTACCTATGACAGGAGTGGTGGAGACCCACCTAACTAGAGAACATGATGCTACCTATGACAGGAGTGGTGGAGACCCACCTAGGTAGAGAACATGATGTTGTTGGGTAGGCTCCATGCAGGAGATCGATAGCTAATTTTGATAAGCTACACCTCGCAAAGTATTCAGGAACTGAAATTAAACCGATGGCTGTCCAGCAGTTAAGTTTGTGGAAGAATTACTTCAGGCAGCCTCTATTCATGAGGATGACTGGTTTAAGATCATCAAGCTTTAGTTGACCCACATAGCTTAGGAGTTGTTCGAGATCGAAGAGGGCAGCAAGGCTGCTCCCTTCACATGGATTGAGTTTGCTCAGAGATTCACCAAACGATTATTTCCAGAGACCATCCAGTCTTAGATGCGCCACCAATTTATAAATCTAAGATAGGGCGGCGGGAGTGTCAAGAAGTATGCTTCAAAGTTCATCATATTGAGCCAGTATGCAGCAGCCTTAGTGGCTTGGGAGGTCGACAAGGCCAGAGCCTTTGTTGGAGAATTGAGGGATGAGGTTAGCACATCGTATTGACAATGGGGATTGCTGCTTACCATAGTGCCTTAGCCACAGCTGGACATTTTGAGAAGTCTTATAGGATGGGTGGTCAGAAGCACCTAGGGGCCTTGGTACCTAGAGACCTCTTGTACCGTAGTTCAACGGATGACTGTATGTGATTTTTGCGGTAGGGCTAGACACATCACCAAGGATTGCTATCAAAAGTTGGGGAAGTGTCATGGATATGGAGGAAAGGAAAGCTGTAGAGACTAGTGCCCTCAAATGATTAGAGCGGACACCTCAGAATGGTGTTGTGTTATCACCCCCGGCACGTCACCCCCTACCATCACAGAAGGATGCCTTCCAGAGATCTCATTTTGGACAACAGTATCAGAGGTGTGAATCACTACAACGAGTCAGTGGTCAAGCCATGATGATGGATATGGGAGAAGGAGAGCCTACTGGAGAGCATGTTACAGGTACCCTTCTAGCCTACTCAGTACCTGCACACACTCTATTGATTTCGAAGCTTCACATAGTTTCATATCATTCACATTCATCTCTGTTCATCACATTTCATGCGTTCTTTTAGACAGGCATGGCATTTGGGGTCGGTAGTGGGATAGTAGTATTAGATCAAGAATATAAGCTTTGTCATATAGTCATCTGCGGTCAAGAGCTTTTTGCAGACCTATTAGTGCTAGACTACTCTAGGTATGACATCATCCTAGGAAAGGATTGGCTCAGCACCTTCCATGTGACCATAGATTATCGTCAGCGAGCCGTTAAGTTCCACTACCTAAGCATACACCTTTTGAGTTAGTGGGGGGTAGTATGAATTTAGATCCATCGGAGTATCTAGCCTAGCTACTGGGATTCTGGCTACAATGAAGGCAAAAATATCGGTGGAGAAGAGACCTATTCAACTAGTAGTTAGGGAGTTTATGGATGCCTTTCCCAAAGAGTTGTCAAGACTACCACCACATCATAGCATAGAGTTTACCATTGATGTAGTGTCAGGCACAACATGGATAGCCAAACCACAATGTCGAATAGCCCTGAAGGATTAGGAAGAGCTCAAGGAACAATTAGAGGACTAATGGAGGAAGGAATATATGTGTCCTAATTGTTCACTATAGGGAGCACCAGTTTTACTAGTGAGAAAGAAGGATGGAAGCAGACATATATGTGTAGATTACTAAACATTGAATCTAGTAACCATCAGGAACAAGTGCCCGATTCTACAGATCAATGATCTGTTTGATCAGTTAGGAGGAGGACAGTGTATTCCAAGTTAGATATGAGGTTTGGGTATCATCAGCTCTGAGTGAAGAAGAAGGACATACCCAAGACTTCTTTCAAAACCAGGTATGGCCATTTTGAGTTTTGAGTTATGCCTTTCAGTCTAACTAACGCCCCATCTCTATTTACAGCCCTGATGAATTAGGTCTTTGCTCTATACCTAGACAAGTTTGTCATGAGGAGCATGAGGTGCATCTGAGAGCAGTGCTGGAAGTGATGAGGAAGAAACAACTTTACACGAAACTCAAAAGGTGCAAGTTCTAGCTGCGTGAAGTTGCCTTTTTGGGACATATAGTATCGACCACAGGAATAGCTATTAACGATAAGATAATTAAGGACACAATTAGGTGGTCAATACTGAAGGATGTCACCGAAGTTCATATATTCTTGGGATTGGCCAGATATTATTAGAGATTTGTGAAGGAATTTTCATGGATTGCTGGTATAATGACTAAGTTGACCTGGAAGGAAGAAAAGTTCAAGTGGCCTAAGGAGTTAGGAATCCTTCGAGGAGCTTAAGATGTCTCTATCTTAGCAGTACCTAATGGGATCAGGAGGTTACGCCATTCTTAGTACTGCATTCGACAAAGAACTTGGGTGTGTGTTGATGCAAAATGGCAAGGTGATAGCTTACACCTCAAGATATTTGAAGCCTTACAAGAGTAGTTATGCCATCCATAACTTGGAGTTGGCAGCAGTTATCTTTGCATACCTGATCCCTTAGATCGGTGATCTATTTGATTAATAGGAGGAGCTACCATGTATTCCAATTTAGATCTGAGGTTTGGGTATCAACAACTCTGAGTGAAGATGGAGGACATGCCCAAGACTGCTTTCAGAACTAGATATGGCCATTTTGAGCTCTTGGTTATGCTTTTTGGTGTAAGTAATGCCTCATCTATGTTCACAACCCTAATGAATCAAAACTTTGCTCCATACTTGGACAAGTTCATCATTTTCATTGATAATATTTTGAATTATTCGAAGGTCAAAAAGAGCACAAGGAGCATTTGAGTGTAGTGCTAAAAGTGATGAGGAAGGAATAGCTATATAAAAAGCTTAGCAAGTACGAGTTTTGGTTGAGTGAAGTTGCCTTTTTGGGTCATATAGCATGGGAAATAGGAATAAGTGTTGACGGCAAGAAGATTGAGGATATAATCAGGTGGCTAACATCAAAGGATGTCATAGAATTTTGTTGATTCTTGGGATTGGCAGGGTACTATTACAGATTTGTAAAGGATTTTTCAAAGATTGCTGGTTCCACGACTAAGTTGACTTGAAAGGAAGAAAAGTTCAAATGGACCAAGGAGGGCCATGAATCCTTTGAGGAGTAGAAGAAGAGATAGATCACTGCCCTTATCCTAGCCGTACTGGACGAATCAGGAGGCTACACCATTCTTAGTTATGCAAAATGACAAGGTGATCGCTTACACCACAAGATAGTTGAAGCATCATGAGAAGAATTATGCCACTCATGATTTGGAGTTGGTCGCAGTCATCTTTGCCTTGAAAATTTGGAGACAATACCTTTTGGGTGAATGAGTTGAGGTTTTCACCAACCATAAAAGCTTGAAGTATATATTTACATAGAAGGATCTCAACATGAGGCAGAGGAGATGGTTAGAATTGTTAGGAGATTATAATGCAGTTCTACAATATCACCCACGAAAGGTTAATGTAGTACCTGATGCCTTGAGTAGACATCCTGAGTTGAGAGCGTTGACATCTTAAGCAGTCAAGGAGTTCTTCCAGTTACAGATTGAAGTGTTGTCTCTGAATTCAAGATGATAACTGATGAAACTCAACATAAATCCAAAGTTATGGACAAGATTCGGGTAGGAAAACCCAGTGATGAGATGATCCAAGATTTGAAGAAATTAGTTGTGGATGTGAAGAGGACAGATTTATGCATAAGGGAAGATAGAACCCTGTCGTGTTGAGACCGTCTATGCGTGTCGAAAGGAGATGTCCAGAGAGAGCTGTTGACGAAAAGCTCATAACTTGGCATAGACCATGCATCCAGGTGGTTCCAATATGTACCGTAACTTTTGCTAGAGATTTTGGTGGGAAGGCATGAAGAAGGAAATCGCTAAGTTCGTATCCCAGTGCATGACTTGTCAGAAAGTCAAAGCCATGCATCGGCAACTAGGGGGTTTGATCATCAGATTTTATTATACTTTTATACCATCATTATCTATTTTATTTGAATAAATATATCACTAATAATGTGATTTTTGTTTAATTTGTAGGATATAAATAATTAATGAATAAGAGCCCAAAAGAACTAAATTCTCTCATTTTTTTACCACTTATTGAATCCCAATATCAAGCTAAGAGGAGGTCCACAAAAGCCCAAGAAATCAAGAAAAAGTTGAGTCAACAAGTCAACTAAGGAATGAATTCTGTGAGGAACAAATCGGTTCACCAATCGATTGGCCAACTGATTAGTTCGTAACAGAAATAGTAAACGGTGGAGATTTATTTCTTAGAGCCCAAGGCTAATCTAATGGCTCTTGTTGATTGTAATAGGCTATATAAATAGGGGTAGAGGGTGAGGAGTTTGAGTGTGAAAAACTTTGTAAAAACTCCATTTGGAGAGGAGGGTTACTCTTAATTGAGACGACCTTCTAAAATTATAAACTTTGATTTGCAATAAATAAAAATATTTTCCTTTTTTAAATTTTCTTTTCTTCTTTTTTATTGATGAAGATGAAGAGGAAGATTTACTTTCAATGGCCCAATCCCTTGCATTATAAATTTTTAATTTTCTCTTTTATTTTCTTATTTGAGAAATTCATGTTTTAGGATTTTTTTATTTTTTATTTTTATGTTGGTAGATTAGATTTATTCATGTCTTGTAGTGTAGATTTAATTTCATGTTCTTTTATTATGTTGTTGTTTATTTTTCATGCTTTGTAGAATTTATTTTCTTACATTTTTCTTTTGCAGTATAGATTTACTTTTATACTCTTTTATTTTTGTTAGTTAGATTTCTTTTATACTCATAGTTTAGATCTTTATTTCCTTATCCTTGTTCTTATTTTTGTAATTAGTTCTTATTTTTCTTGCAATTTAGATCTCTTTCTTTTATTCCTTCTAGTTTAGATTTTATTTTCTTATTTTTATTTTGTAAAATGAGTAACTAAATCTCTTAAAAATTCTAGAATTGTATGAAACTAGTTTGATTTCTTTTATGATTTATGGATTACTCTCTTATGCTTAAAATGATCATGTTTAGTATAATTAACTATAGAACTAATTAGTAAAAGAAGAATTTGATAATCTATGCTTATCTTGAATAGTTTGATATAAGCTTATAAATTCTAGAATTATTATCTAGTTGTTATTCTTTTCATGAATGAAATTTTTATTGGATGATAATTTGATAGATAATGCTTTCTTTTAGTAGTTTGGTAATCTATACTTAGTAAATCAAAAGTAAAATATGATAGAAAGAGAGTACTTCATAAATCCTATATGAAATTACCTAGTGGATTCAATTCTAGATTCTTATCTTCTTTACTTGATTTCCTCCATCTTTTTTATTTTTCTCTTTTTTGTTATTTTTTCTCTTCTTAATTTTGTTCTTTTCTATTTTTTAATTTCTCCTCCTTATTTATTCTTTGTTTTCTTCTATTTGCTCACTCTCTTTCTCCTGTCTTGTTCTATTTTTCTTGTATGTGCAAATAATCACACTCTCTATATCTCTACACTTTCACTCCTCTTTGTCTACACACATTTTTAGGATCTAATTTAGAATTTTTCCTACACACCTTCCTCGTGGAATCAATATTATGACTATACTATAACTTTAGTGCATGTTTAATATGCCCCTATCAAGTTTTAGCACCGTTGCTGGGGAAGATGCATGTAATTAGGATTTTTCTATTTTGGTTCTTTGATTTGTGTATTTTCTTGTGAAGGACTAAACTAGAAGATTGAAGATTGAAGCTTGAAGATTGAAGACTAAAAATTTACGTTAAATGGTAATTCCACTTTCTAGTATTTTCAATTCCACCATTTAGTTAATTTCTCAAAATTAGAGAAAATTAGGAACTAATAAAAAACACAAAAAATTTCTTTTGTCGATCCTAATAAAATCCACACTCCACTTAAAAAACTACTAACAAAATAATAAATTCAAACAAGAGCTCTTTTTCTCACATTTGTTTGAATGTTAACCATAATTTAAAAAAATAAAATGATTTTCTTTTTCAATTCTTTTGTAGTTACTTTTAATTCTTTGGGTTGCATTGCTTATAGTTTGTAGGAATTCACCAAAGTGATTTGAGCACTAACTTGAAAATACTTTTAAGGGTAAAACCCCCTAATCAAGATAAGTTGAAGGATTTCATCACCCTTTTCTTAGCCCACAAATCACGTATTCCTCACTATGCAAACCCAATCCTTCTAAAACTCTTTAGACGTTGGCCCCTAAGGACTCGAGCTCATTAAGGAACAAGAAATTTGTAAGTGAACTAGTTTAAGTTTACTTGAATCCGTTAGTGTTTAAGGTACGGTTTCGGGGTTGCGTAAAGTGCTTCACAAGAAAAGAGGTAATTAATTGGCCCTTGATCACCCTCTAGTACTATCATTACCTAGCTAACTGACCAAGTAAACTTCAATCTTTTCACTCAAATGGTTTTTGGTTATGAGGTGGTTTAGTTGAGTTTACTCTTAACTCTGGAATTAACGGGGATTGTTTCAAGTGGTTGTTCTTTATTTGTTTAGTTAAATTTCTCTTTTATCCTTTTCTTTTCTCTCCCTAATGTTTTAGGTCTTTTAATTTTTCCTTTAAAAAAGTATATAT
>JBAKGM010058180.1:0-15334 GCA_037177215.1 Asparagus racemosus
AAGACTGAGGAGCTCGGCCAAGGCTGAGGCAACTCGGCCTTGACCGAGGTAGCTCGGCTAAGGCCGAGATGGCTCGGCCTTGGCCGAGGTGGCCGAGGCAACTCGGCCGTGACCGAGACACCTCGGCCGTGACCGAGACACCTCGGCCATGACCGAGACACCTCGGCCAAGGCCGAGCCATAGATCCCCCCTTCTCAAAGCCTATAAATAGAGAGGGGGTCTCATTTGCATAGGGCTGGAAACTTTAGCAAGACTAGGAATTTTTGGAGCTAGTCTTCTTGCACACGAGCTTTTCAGATTTTTTCCGACGCAGATCTAAAGATTTAGCGAGCCCTACACATCGTGCAAAGGAAGTTCGAGGAGCCCAAGATCAGATCTACGGATCTACCCTCTGGATTAAGCTTCATCTTAATTCTAGAGTTTGTGCTTGACTTTGCTTGGTAAATTCTAACCACTCCAGCAATTATCTCCTTCGTGAGTTAATTCCCGTCAGCGATTATTTCCTTCGTGAAGTAATCTCCATAGATCTGTAGATCTCACATTCACATCATGATCACACGGCAGTCTAAGGACGGAACAGAGTCTTCAGCACAGGCAAAGATACCCACGCAACGAGGATTCGATAAACGGGTCCCGCGTTTGTTCAGGAGAGAGTCGTAAAGTGTAATTTGATTTTCATTGTAAGTCTTATAAAAAGACGCCTCCTTTTTTATTTTGGATTCATTTGTAAAAGCCAAGAAGCTATAATGAGTTCAAATGCAATGAATATCGGAACGACTTTCACCGCAAATAAGCTGGCGACCACAGTAGGAGCCAATTATCTCAAATCTGAGATCGTCGAGCCGCAGCCGCGGATTGTGATCCTGGTCGACGAGGAGGTCGAATACGAGTTCGACCAACAGAAGTACGAGGAATACCTTTCATCCTCGTCCAGATCCTCCTCTCCCCGTAAGTCCAAGATGATCTCCGCTGCAAGGAAGATCTGCTGGGCCTCAGATTTAGAATCCCAAGAACAAGATTCTAGCCCCACTACCGTCAAGATTGCAGATAGCGGCATTTCACCCTCGGCGCCCGCTGACTTCGTCCCCTCGGCGCCGGGGATGACCGCCGAAGGCGCGCCTGCACTCTCGAAGAGAGCCCGGAAGAGATGGCGCCAAAGCATGGCGCGTCAATTCGCTAAGGCCTTGCAATCAATGGATGGGATCCGCTATGAGGTGGATCTAAGATCCAGAGCAAATCAAAGGCTTCAACCTCAGACACTTGACAGCCCCTCCAAGCCGTCGATGAATGAATGGGTCCAAGTCAAGCGGAACCATTCAATACTTGGGGAGCACATCCAAAAGTACCGTGCACTCCTTGCGCATGCACGGGCTCTAGTTCAAGAGGCCCGAAAATTGAAGAAGGAAGAGGTGGCCACGAAGCCACCAAAAATACGCTAAGTCTGAAGGCTAAAGTCTAGCGCCCCAACTCAGATCGCACCGGCGCCGAGGCTAATCCCTGCAGGCGCCCCAACTCAGATTACCCCGGTGCTAAGGCCAAAGTCTGCAGGCGCCCTATATCAGATCACCCCGGCACCGAGGACAAAGTCTGTGGGCACCCCAACTCAGATCACCCCGGTGCCGAGGGCACCGCCGGCGTCCACATCCAAACCTCTAGCTAAGCTTGTTCCTGCTTCAGTTGATCCCACAGACGCATTCCGGAGCAAGCCAACAGTCATGGAGTGCCACGAGCTATTGCACAACGATCAAGGCAAGACTCCAGTTAGGGAACGTTTGGGCCCATTGAAGAGGCCCCAGACTACCCAAAGCGCCGGGGTCGCGTCCACCATAACAAGGAGACCCCTACAGTTCTTCGCACCAGACTGTGAATCGAGGTTAAAGAGTCCGTCGAGACTTCACACCCACATAGGCGAACGTCAAGACAAGTTCCTTTTAGAAGCTTTGATAAAGCGGTCCATCCTCAGAAGGAGACGTTTTCGTCTGATGACGACAACATTATCCCGAGAAGTCGTGCTAACACACGATGGGTTGCTCCGGCATTCAGGCTGATGAGTTGTACTATCGTGCTGGGGGTACGAGTAAATCCCAAAAAAGGAGTTCCCCAGATATGCCTGCACATTGCTTGTGTTCAAAACTGATCAGGGCGGTGTTGTCAGAGGGTAACTGCACTAAGGCAGCTCTGGA
The DNA here is from genome assembly GCA_037177215.1 of Asparagus racemosus. NCBI lineage: Eukaryota > Viridiplantae > Streptophyta > Magnoliopsida > Asparagales > Asparagaceae > Asparagus > Asparagus racemosus. The sequence goes on from JBAKGM010058180.1 coordinate 2,184, forward strand.
GAGGATATCGGTCTTCGATAGACTTGGTACTGAAATGCTGAAGCCCAGGTCAAGACACTTTCGTAGAAGAAGATTGGTGTCTCAAGGTGTTGAATTGCCAAGAGTCACTATTAATATGACTGGCAGAGGGACGTCGTCACGTGCCCTTCCTAGTGCATCTCAAAGAATAACTCAGTTGCGGACCGGGACTATTCGACGATCCAATTATGACAAGGTGTAGAGGGGGTTACCCTCAGATGACAAAGTATTGGACATTAGCTCCACAATGGCTTTCGATAATACGGTTTCCAGTGATGGGCAACCTCGAGACGCGCTCATGATCAGTGCTGAACAGGTGGCCAAAATGCTTGAAGAGGCTATGGCCAAACAGAAAGAGAACTTCAAGTTCGAGATGGAGATGGCTATGTAGCAAATAAGAGAGATGCATGACCAGCAGATCCAAGCACTGATGAACTACTAGGGTGAGTCAAGTCGTTGCAATAATGTCAACCAAGTAGACAGCGACATAGACAGGGAAGAAGGCCACGACGCCGGTAATCCTCATGAAGAACGGAATGCTGGGGGTAGCCAGGAGAATGCCAGTGGCAACGTCGTCGCTCTAAAAAAATGAGAAGATAAAGGACCTCGAGAGTAGGATCAACACTTTGATCTCCGCTCAAGAGGTGAAGAAGACGGGTATACCATGTCCGTACCTAAGAGAGTGGGAGTCGATCCCATATCCGTCGAAATTTAATCTGATTCACTTCACACCGTTTGATGGAAAGGGATCCCCCACTCAGCATCTGATCTACTCAAGTCTCATTTAGGGGTTATTTCTGGTAACGAGCCCTTGATGGTTCAGTTATTCATTGGCACCCTTCGAGGAGCTGCCTTCGATTGGTACCGTCGTCTCAAACCAGGAAGCGTTAACAGCTGGGACAACATGGAGACCATGTTCCTTGTCAATTTCTTTGATGACGACATTGAGATATCTATCAGGACGTTGTTAGGTGAAAAATAGAAGGACGGAGAGATGGTGGACAACTTCGTCAAGCGATTCCAGAACAAGGCAATGAATGTTCGGGATCCGATAACAGAGGAGTTTATTCTTCAGACCTGCCACAACAACCTTTCATTGGATGTGCTGGAAGCAATGGGGACGGCACCATCCAGAACTTGGAAGGATTTAAAGGTGCGTGGGGAGCAAGCCGAGCGGTTCCTTAAGAGGAAGAAGGTAGAAAGAGGCTAGCAAGCGGCATATGCGCACAAATAGAATTTCGTCCCACATAGCAAAGGGAAGGAGTAGGTGAAAGTAGCGGGTGCTAACAAAACATCCCAACAGCGAGTGCCACAGCAATCGTAGTCCTAATGGCAGCAAAGGCCTCAACAATAGAACCCACTTGCTACGAGGTTCCCCAAAGTCTATTCTTTCAAGAAAAACAAGGTTCCCAGTATTTTCAAATACCTCTTAGAAAACAAAAAGATTCAGCTACCCCCGACCGTGAATCAGGAGGAGGTGAATAAAGTCACAGATCCGAAGTACTGCGCATTCCACATAGCGATTCACCATCTGATGAAGGCGTGCTACCATCTCAAGGATAAAATCTAAGCCTTGATCGATGTAGGGGTTATAACCCCAAAGCCATCCAAATGAAACCCAAATGGAAAGGACTATTTGTAATAGACATAGTCTATTCAAACAGTGCGTATCGCCTAATTACTCAAAATGGAGACATGTAATTAATGCTGATAAATGAGAAATTCTTGAAGAAGTACTATCCTTAGTGCATTCAGGATAACCTATTTGACGGGAAGTTCATCGTGGGACGTTTCACCCAGGGCCCATTGAGAATAACCCTAAACCGATCTTCTACCACTAAATCCCCCACTGATCAAACTCATTAACAGTTAGTTTATAAAAAAAATCTTTCTGGTCCAATCCACCAGCAAAATCTCCTCTTGATTCCTTCCACGAATAAGAGGTCCACTTAAAATTTCATTCACAGTAGAGATAGAATATAAAATTCTTCCTCTCTAAGTGTAAGATCCCCTTCATGATAAACGGAAGGGCTCTATCCTCTCCTCTTCGGTCGTGCCTCTCCAAGGGTCAGGGCTGAAATTAGAATTTCATCTCGATAAATGAGAAAATCATTTCTAGATCAGGTAGCGAATCCTATAAAAGTGAAAGTTACCTGAATCTTTTTGATTCTCAAAGTAGAGATCCCACTCTTAGTTTCACCTTTCAAGATTCTCGAAGTGAAGATTCCGCTTTTAGTTTCTTTCGCACTGGAGATAGGATATAAAATCCTTCCTTTCCAGCATCGGGAAATAAACTATAAAATTCTTCCTTTTCCACATTAGCACTAGAGATAGAATATAAAATTCTTACTTTCCAGGTGCAAGAGACAGGATATAAAATCCTTCCTCTCTTATTTTGGGTTTGTCTTTACCTTAAAAGAAGACCTGGAGATAGGATATAAAATTTTTTCTCTCCATCATCAGAAAATAGAATATAAAATTCTTCCTTTTCCACATCAGTACTAGAAATAGAATATAAAATTCTTCCTCTCCAGGAGCAAGAGACAAGATATAAAATCCTTCCTCTCTTGTTTTGAGTTTGTCTTTGCACTAGAGATAGGATATAAAATCCTTCCTCTCCACCATTGGGAAACAGAATATAAAATTCTTCCTTTTCCACATCAATGTTTTCTAATCCTTCAATCCAAGATTCATCTTGGGGAATTTTATTCAGAAGCTTAAGTAGGGATAAGTCAATGCCTAATACGTGTTGCCGAAGAAGACACCCGAATCTAAGTCGGGCGAATTTTATCCCGAAGCCTAAGTAGGGATAAGCCAACGCCTAACACGCATTGTCGGTTTAGCTTTTTACTGATTGAAGAAGACACCAAGATTTATCTTGGAGAATTTTATCCTGAAGCCTAAGTAGGGATAAGCCAACGCCTAACACGCGTTGCCGGTTTAGTATTTTTTTTAATTGAAGAAGACACTCGAGTTCGATTCTGAGAATTTTATCCCGAAGCCTAAGAAGGGATAAGTCTATGCGGAATACGTGTTACTAGTTTAGTCTTTTCTCTAATTGAAGAAGGCACTAGAATCCGAGTCAGGGGAATTTTATCCCGAAGCCTAAGTATAGATAAGTCCACGCCTAACACCCGTTACCGGTTAGTTCTTAATCATAAAAAGAATAAATGCCTACATATTCAAATGTGTGACGGGTTGTTATTAATAATACCAAAATCCATGCCTTACATGTGTGGGGAATTTTATCCCTAATCCTAAGGAGGGATAAGTCAACGCCTCACACGTGTTGTACGGTTTAGTCTTTTTCTGATTGAAGAAAACAACAGAGTTCAATTTTGGAGAATTTTGTCCCGAAGCCTAAGAAAGGATAAGTCTACGTGTAACACGCGTTGCCAGTTTGTCTATCCTCGTGAAAAAGACGTTGCCAGTTAGTCTATCCTCGTGAAAAAGACGGAGTCTACGTACTCAACATTGTAGCACCTAGTCTAAAAGAGTTTCATTCTTTTAGCATAACGTCAAGTGCGGAATGGGTTTAGATAATTCACACACTAGCTCGATTTAAATGGTAATCGGTAGAGGCATATCAAATATGTTAAGTGGCTGGAGATTGGCCAATAATTCTAAAGTCGACGCATAACATGCGTCGCCAGTTAGTCTCTTACCTGTAAAAGAAGACAAAGCTTATGTATTCAACATCATAGCACTAAGTCTAAAAGAGTTTCATTCTTTTAGCACAACGTCACGTGCAGAATGGGTTTAGATAAATTAGCGCGCTAGCCCGATTCAAACGATAATCGGTAAAGGCTAAGAAAATTCCTTGATGGCTGAGGGTTTGGTAAAAATCCTATGAATATTGTGGTTGATTATTTCAAACAAAATGAGAAATAACAATAAGCAACAAAAAAGGGGAGAATAGAAATCTATTAATAAAGAGTCGAGTCTTCCAAACAAAGAAGTTATAGTTATTCATACATCAAGCTTATGACAACAAATTTGTTGCTCCAATTGGGACAACTCCTCACTATAAGCTCGTTGAAGCTCCTCCTGCAACTCAGCCCAAAAAGACTCCTTGTTGGCGCTCAATGTCTTCGTAGCTCTCTCCTCAATCTCAACCAGCTTCTGCTTCGAAAGTTTAAGCTTCTCGGAGTGATGGTGAGAGTTTGCTCTTTGTTGGCCCTTGTCAGCTCTAAGACACTCATGTTATCTTCCTCTGCCTGGAGCTCCTGCCTGAGCTGTGCTATCTTGGCCTCGCTCACTACAACACAAGAGTGAAGGTGGCCTAGAGATGACGAAGTCTCAGCAACAACGGTCTCAATTGGATTCACTTGGTCCCGCTACATTTGGACGTCAAGTCCAACAAAAACACGAGTATCTCGCCAAGCCTCCAGACGAGCTTCCACTCAAGCAGCTATATATGAAGAAGCACCTACTGCCTGTAGCTCCTACAGTCTCTGAAGCTTAGCCTCCAAATGATCGAGGTCATCAGTAATGGCCTGGGCTAACTCTGGATAACCAGCATCCCGTATCAAGGCCATCCTAGGGCCGAGCACCGGCCTGAACTGACAAAAGAGAAAGCCCACAGCGGAGGAGCTTGTAAGCCGAGATGGGTCATCATCTGACATCAGCGCCCTTGCTAGATCATGAAGCTTCGATGTAAGCCCTGTAAGAAAAAGGGGAGGGTTAAATTCTTTAGAACCTTAAGTTAAAGATTGGCGTAAATATCCTTAGCTGGGCAACACATACCTACTTCCATCTATATAGCTTCATGGTCTAGCGCGACCATCAGGGAAGTAACCGTCATTGATGCACCTACTGTAGAGTTGGTCTCACGACATGTTCATCTGGCATGAAAACTGCCATGGTAGCCAATTCTAGAGGAGCAACAGAATGAGGAGTTCCTACCAGCAGCAAAATGAATCCCTCACATTCACCAAATTGCAGTTGTATTGGTCAAAAAGATGGCTAGTCCTACAATCAACAAGAGGGAGAAGCCATTTGGAGGAACAAGCCTCGACATATTTAGGAATTGTGGCTCAGGTGATATATCACCGAGAGGATGATCATCTCGAGGAGAGCCATATACCAAGTAATCCGTGGGGTTGTCCACAAGCAGACCCTAAACCAGGTGCCAAAACGGCGCCAAATCGGCCCGTTAATTGACTCCTCTCTCCCACACACCCGAAGGAACCCCGAAGATTTATTTAGCAGGATTATCACCTCATGAAGGTCACTTTGCATCTGGCTCAATTTATTCAAGTCCCGAGATACTCCAGAAAGGTACACGTGTATAAACTATTTCCTATTTTGGTCGAGAAGTTCCTAGAAAATATTTTTTATATTTTAAGGATAACTCGCCCATCTCTAAACGGGTATATGAGGATAAACTAATCCTTGAAACTCTAGTAAATGTATGAGTATAAACTATATTGACGCCGGTCAACACGCCGCAGCGAAAAATCAGCCGATCAAAGGTTGGATTTCGGAAAATTTTGACGCCAGTCAATGCATCGCAGCGAAGAATTCGCCGATTAAAAGTTGGATTCTGAGGAAATTTTGACGCTGGTCAAAGCATCGCAATGGAGAATTTGGGGATTAACGGAGGAGTATCGGAAAAAGCTCGATGGTCAGTTATACGACAACTCACCGACACGAGTCAAAACAAAATGAACTCAGTTACCAGCTTCAGTTCAAGGTTCTGACAACGGTCAGACAATAAATGCAGTACCATGATGCTTTCAGCCATCCTATGACGTACTGGATAATCTGGAAGGATTGGAGGAATCAAATTCTAAAGCTAATCTTCGTTCCCGTTACACCTATTGAAGGTTGGGGCCTAATATATCCAAAGTATTTCAGGGTGTTCTATAAAAGATTGTGACTGAAACACTTTGGAGGGGGTATCTGTAGGCGTTGAAAATTACCTATAAGTGCCCAACATGACTCGTGACGATGGATTGACAATCAACGACCCATCCGACGATGCAACAAAGAACCGCTGACGATGTAACCAGCCGCAAACGCATAAAAGCGAGTCAACGAACGCATGAAGCGAGTCGGCGAGGCGTGCATGCCAGTGAAGCAGCGAATCGTAGAATAAATCCAATGGCAAAGCTCTTGATTAGCGAATATCAACGAGACAGAATCAGCCTCAAGATTGACGGAATACAACATCGAAAATTCAAAAAAAACCTAGAAAATGGCGGAACGAGACCCGAAAAAATTGATTTCCCATTGGAGATTATTTCCTTCGTGAAATAATACATGTAGATCTGTAGATCTCGCATTCAGATCATGATCACGCGATGGTCCACGGATGGAACAGAGTCCCCCGCATAGGCAAAGACACCCACACAAGCGAGGATCCGATAAATGGGTCCCGCGTTTGTTCAGGATAGAGTTGTAAACTGTAATTTGATTTTCATTGTAAGTCTTATAAAAAAAAGTGCCTCCTTTTTTATTTTGGATGCATTTGTAAAAGCTAAGAAGCTGTAATGAGTTCGAATGCAATGAATATCAGAACGACTTTCGCCGCGAATAGACACACCGACTACTTGTCCATCTCAAAGGCCGAGATAAAAGGCATCCCTTCTCATCTCCCTCGAGGGTCAAGATGAAAGGCATCCCTTCTCGTCTCCCTCAAGGGTCGAGACGAAAGGCGTCACCTCTTGCCCCCCTCGAAGGCTGAGATAAAAGGTGGTGTTTCCCAAACTTAGCATTGACATCCAGTCACTATCACATTAAATGCACGGTCAGAGTCATCATTACACCTCCCGAAAGTCTTAATGACTCATTGGACCTTGTCAGCACCTTACTCCCTTGTCACTATCACATTAATCACAAATGTGACTCATACCACCCATAACTGATATCTGTAAAGTATAAGGCGAATAAGCTAACTGCTTGGACTCAGCCAAGATTACATAAATACCCTTAGCTCAGTATAAATTGGTACACCGCCTATTGATCAAAGGTACGCAATTTTCTACACACTTAGAGAATTACATCAGTTCCTTTCTCCCCTTCAGATCATGACTAACTTGAATGTCAAAGTAACTACCGGAGAACCCAACTCTGACCCTCTAACGTGTTGTATATGTGCAAGACTCTCTTCCTATTAGGGCATCAGCTATTAAAGGAGATCAAGGGACCCTAATCTCTTCAAAATCAACCTCAAACCCTACTGCTAATCATCTATGCATCAATAGTTTGGCACCCACCATGGGGCCTCTTCATCTCTTTTTGAGGAAATGGTTGATCCCCTGTCTTTGGATCTCAGAAGTAGAAGGTGTCACCGCTGCTTAAATGCTACAATAGTCAAGAAATTCTACCGAAAGTTAAATGAAGAGCAAAGCTTAATAAACGGTAGGGTTGTCATAAAATGTAAATTATTTTGGAGAATACCTACACAAAGTATAATTAAACTATAAAGACCCTTATATAAATAAGAAATATTTTGTACTGTGTACAAACCTGTATGCACACTCGATCTTTATCAACTTGGCAATGAAGACTAAGACCTTAGTATCATCTTCATGAATAAACCCGAGGCACGCACCCAAGACCTTAGTGTTGTTTCAAGTAAGCCCAAGGTGTAGGTCGAGTCATCCCCAACTCGGTCGACTCCCACACATAAAACCTTGGTGCCCTTTTAGGATAAAACTAAGGCATGTCATCAACTCGGTCATTATTGACTCAAAGACCTTGGTATCATCGTCATGAATAAACCCAAGGAACACACCTAAGGCCTTGGTATCATTTCGAGTAAGCCCAAGGTATGAGTTCGAGTCGTCTCTAACTTGGTTGACTCTGACACGTGAGACCTTAGTGCCCTTTCGGGATAAAACTAAGGCACGTCATCAACTCGGTCATCTCTGACACGTAAGACCTTGGTATCATCTTTATGAATAAACCCAAGGCACATACCCAAGACCTTGGTACCATTTCGGGATAAAGCCAAGGCACATTATCAACTCGGTTGACTCCAAGTAGTAGGACCTTAGTATCCTTTCGAAATAAAACCAAGGCACGAAGCAGAGTCATCTAAACCTAAGAGTTTCTCAAAGTGTTGGCGTCGACTTGAAACATCCCTAAAATTTGAAGCTGAACTTATACTCGGTTAAAGAAGATTGCGGATACATAAACATATGAGAATGCAATCACGAAGGTACACAATTCAAATTGACAAAAGTGTACCTTTTTTCATTCATATATTCAAAGTACTTACAATACAAAAGTATTTAACAAAAAAAGGGGGAGATACAATAAAGTTTCTGAGGAGTCGGACTTGGATCGGGGGCCGAACCCGGATCTGGGGCCGAGGCTGAAGCTTGAGCAGAACTTGGGGCTGGAGTGATACTAGGGAGTCATAGCAGAACTTAAGACTGGAGGCACAATAGTAGTAGAAGTCGGCAAAGAAGATGGTTGAGGCTCGGACCCGACCACTTGGTCCCCCTGCTCTTTGGGCTGACTCACCTAGCTATCATGAGCCAAGTCCTTGCCTGTTCCTTGAGCCTACTCTTCATCATCCTCGTCTCCATTCTTGACCTCGAGAATGAGCCCTCGTCCTCTCCTCTCTATCTCCTGTGCAGCGCTAAGGTAGTTAGCCACTCAAGGAGGGTAGTGGAATTGCTTAGGATGAAGCTTGAGATCGGGCGGAAGCTGCGCCCTCATGAAATCGAATCCAGCCTTACATGCTAGTGCCACCTCTTCCTTACCAAGGGTACCCTGGTGATACTCCTTGATGATCTGATAGAAATAATCTTCCAAGTCCATATCATCAAGGTGATGGTGCATCTCCTGGCTCTCTGTACAGGACCACTCATGGTGCCGCTCTAACTCCTTCCTCAGTGTCTCATGAGCGATCTCCTCCTCCTTCAGTCGATCCCTCAGCCCTTGAGCATCTTGGTGAACCACTCAAGATTGCTCAAAAGCATTGGCACTCTCCCACCTCTCGACCTCGATCTCCTCCTTTAGATACCTTATCATGTCATCTCGCTCATGAAGCTTGTGCTCGAGGTGACCGAGGTCTTCTTGAAGCTTCTTTATTTTGGACCACTTTTGACCATTTGAATTCAGCAAGCCCTTTATTTTGTCATTCTAGATCTCGACTTCCTGCTCCAACTTGCCTTGGCCTCTCTTCCAACAAGCCAACTCGTCTTCCTTAGTATCTAGTTTCAGGTCGACCACCTCCCGATTCGCCTTCTTGGCTTCTAATTTTTCCTGGAGCTTGAAGTAGATCTGAGCTTGCAGTAGATCTTCAAGATGTGCTCAAAGCGCTCAAATAGCTCTTGCTCCACCAAAGCTCCTCAACATAAATAACTCCTCATGGTCTGGTGAAGACCACAGTTGAGCATAGCGGAGAGGATCTCATTGTCTTTAGGCAATAGGAACTTATCCAAGGCCCTAGCTTGGGTCGTCAAGGATTCCAAGATTGACCCCCTCTTGTTGAGACTCCTCCTAGGGATGAATCGATTCTCCTCTAACGACTCCCTGTCAATAACTACCATAACTCCTCCCACACCTCTTGTAGAAGTTCATTAATGCAGTGGGAGGAAAGGTCACCCAATACCATCCCCCGGGTAGGAGACACCTCCTCAACGGCCATCTCCTTGCCTTGTCGATGAGCCGACTTGGCAAGCACGACAAGGGCCATTTCCTTTTCAACTTGAGCTTGAGCCCCTTGGGGCCTGGTTGCAATGATTTCAGCCCCTTTTGCTTTTGAACGAGACTCATAGTCGAGAACAACCATGTCTAAAGACTAGGCCCGAAAAGTCCCTTGGACGAGAGTAGTAGAGACTTCGCCTTGCATAGCCTCCTAGGTAAGAGCAGGAGTGCCCGCCTCCGTTGTAGCCCCTAGTGGTCCTACACAGATTCGGTGCTTCTAGAGGGGCCTCGGCTACCCACCTTCTTCAGCCCCCTCTTCTTTACAGACCTCTCACCCTGAACAGTAGTAGAGCTCAGCCCAGCCAATCAAGTCGTGATCTCGGGCACATTGGCCTCTATCTTCTTGACCTCCTCAAGAGTCAATTCATAGAGAAGACGCTTCTAGGGCCTCGCCGATGGCCCTCTTTGAGATCGAGCTGGGGCAGCCACTAGGGATGTCTCAAGCTCCTCTAACCATAGCGCCAACACAGCCGGTCGAGTCTCATCATCCTCAGTCGAAGGAATTGAAGAAATACTAACAACTCGTAGTACCAAGTTGTCAAAAAGATTCTAGCTCGGACGAGAACCAATGTGAGATTTAATCTTATCGAGCGCTCACTTCCCGTCGTTCGACAGCAAACTCAGCCTCAGTGCATCCTTGCTGATCTCAGCCATGAGGAGTAGGCCAAGATAGCATTGGCTCCAATGACCCACACGAATCTCTCCTTCCTGTCCTTGTTAGATTCAGGGGTATTAGAGATGAGTTTTTGGCTGCTCAAGATCTGAAGATAGTAATGGCTCTCTTGCTGATTAACCTTCACACTCACAAGATGACCGAGAATTCTCAGAGTCCGCACAACCCGTAGTTGGTTGCAAATGACAACAAATCCCACCAGAGTAGTTATAGAGTTCGGCTTCAGCTGCAATGGCGAAACTCCTAGAGCTTCGAACACATGACTGAGAAAAGGGTAGAGCGGAAGACATAGCTCGTACTCCAAGTGCTTGAGATACGCCGGAGTAATAATTTCACTGTGATTGTACAAGGCCTGACCTTTCTCAGGCGCCGATAGGGTGAACGCCCGAGGGATGTCGAACTTATCATAATAAGTCTCTAGCAGCATTGAAGATGAAAATGCAACCACTCCCGATAGGGTGAACGCCCGAGGGATGTCGAACTTTTGGAGGTGATTGATCTGAGCCTCGTTCCGAGCCACTGAAGATGAAAATGCCATTGATTTGATGATCGCCAGAGAAGAACGAAAAAGATGGCTAGAAATCACTCAGACTGTAGAAGAAAATTCAAGAGTTTCAAGAGCAAGCAAAATTTCCCCATCTAAGAATAACCGTATATATAGGCAAAAAGGTCGACACACATCAAGATCCTAATGGTACACACGGCTATCGACAGATGGTTAGACGAATCCCCCAAAATCAAGGCAACCACTCAATAACCTAAGCGCCATTCGCTTTAATTGGCACACAATCTCCAGTCAGGAACTGAGGCGACACCGGCGTACGATCTTTTCTAACGTTAGAACATCATGCCAGTAGTGACTCATCAGTGACCCCTCATAAATGCACCTCGAAACTCAACAGACAACAGTTAAATTTCACTCAAACTCAGCCACCCAAGTTCAAGCTAAAGGGGCCATTGTTATGCCATTAAAATGAGCCAGTGTTAATCACATTCAACTAGCTGACATGTGTCTTAAGCATATTACACACCAACACGACCCAGACACACTGACTTCTCGCCCCCCTCGAAGGCCAAGACAAAAGGTGTCATCGACAAAAGCCGTCCCTTCTCGTCTCCCTCGAGGGTTAAGACGAAAGGTGTCACTTCTCACCCCGCTCGAAGGCCAAGACAAAAGGCGGTGTTTCTCGAACGTAGCAACGACATCCATTCACTATCACATTAAATACACGGTCAGAGTTATCATTACATCCCCCCGAAAGTCTTAATGACTCATCGGACCTTGTCACCACCTTACTCCCCCTGTCACCATTGCATTAATCACAAAGGTGACTCATACCACCCACAGCCGACACCTGTAAAGTATCTACCGAATAAACTGACTAATTGGAATCAACCGAGATTACATAAATACCCTCAGCTCAGTGTAAGTAGGCACATTGCCTACTGACCAAAGGTACGCAATTTTCTGCGCACTTAGAGAACTACATCAGTCATTTCTCCCCTTCAGATCATGACTAAATTGATCGTCGGAGGAATCACAGGAGATTCTAACTCCCACCCTCTAACGTGTTACATATGTGCATGACCCTCCTCCTATTAGGGGCTCAGCCATCAAATGAGATCAAGAGACTATAATCTCTTCAAAATCAACCTCAAACCCCGTTGTTAATCATCTATGCATCAACACTTGTATTTGTTTCCTCCATCTCTCTTTCTTCCCTCTTGTTTTAATTTTTTTATTAGTGTGACAAATCTCTCTCTACATCTCTAATTTTTACTCTCACTTCTTTTTGTCCACACTTTTCTAAAACTAAATTTAGAATTTTCAAACACACACCTTCCTTGTGGGTTCGATATTTATACTATACTATAACTTGATAGTTGTGCCATTATAACTTTGCATTATGTACACCCCCTAACAAGAACCATCTTATAAAAAAAGGATTGTAAGATCTTTCTGTATTGCGTTCAATTGTTATTTATTTAATTGGCTTAAACTTATTTTGCGGCGTACTCAAGCCGCAGTGAGTTACGGGTTTAAGGTGTACTTAAGCCAGGGTGAATTGAGAAATTGAGTCAAGTTAGAACTAAGTGTTACTCATTGTTGAGAGTTAGGTTAAATGAGGTTTTTGGTAGATTTCAGGGTTTGATTTTTTTAAGCCTGCTGAATCGGGTTGTGATTCAGGAGAACTCTTGGCATATTAAGGAAGCCCTTTTGTCAGAAGAAAGATTAGAAATAGGATTGTTATTCGAACCATTATAAAATCTTACATGTTCTTAGTTGGTAATTCTTCGCTTCTATTTTATCTATACAACTTTATATTTTGTATTTTTAGCAAAAAAAAGATAATAATCCTATACAGCACCGTCTAAACTTGCATCTTACATCCAGGGGCTGTTTGCTTCGCTAAAACAAGGCCCGAAAAATTATTTCTTCTCCTGACACAGTGTCCACCTCAGGCCTTTTATTTCTTTTCGTTTCTTTGCGAGGGTTTGGTTCACTGAGAGGAGGAGGGTTTGCAGCGGTGAAAAACTGCTCCACCTCAGCTTAATCTCTCGTCGAGATTTCCCCCAAAATCGAGCGGAAAAACCTCCTAAAACCTTCCTCTCGTGTCCTTTTGTCAGATCTGCTTGACTACTGGGGAAATCTCTCAGTTGGCTAGGGTACCGCCAAGTCTCACTTCACGCCTCAGTGGTTGCTTGCGGTTTTCCCCCTTTGCTTTGCCTCGGATCTCTGCTGATTTCTTTCTATTTTTGTTGGATCTCGAAAAAAGGCAGCGCCTTTCTTCCG